>PVKZ01003421.1:0-133725 GCA_004027375.1 Macroglossus sobrinus
GTCTCTTTACCTTACTGACGGTTTCTTTTGCTGAGCAGAAGCTTTTTAGTTTGATGTAGTTTCGTTCATTTATTTTTGCTTTTACTTCCCTCACCTTTGAGGTCAGATTCATAAAGTCTTCTTGAAGTCCAAGGTCCTTGAGTTTAGTTCCTATGTTTTCTTCTATGCATTTTATTGTTTCAGGTCTTATATTCAGGTCTTTAATCCATTTTGAATTAATTTTGGTGTGTGGTGAGAGACAACAGTCTAGTTTCATTCTTTTGCAGGTGGCTCTCCAGTTTTACCAGCACCATTTATTGAAGAGGCTTTCCTTTCTCCACTGTATGTTTTTGGCCTATTTATTGAAAATTATTTGCCCATATAAATATGGGTTTACTTCTGGACTCTCAATTTTCCACTGGTCTATGTGTCTGTTTTGCTGCCAATACTACGCTGTTTTGATTATTGTCGCTTTGTACTATAATTTGAAGTTGGGCAGAGTAATGCCTTCAGCCTTGTTAACATTTTTGTGGAGCAATATGTATAATTAAGATAGCTTTTTTAGAAATTTCACTGTCAATAACTAAGAAATGTATTCTTCTTATAATCCAAATTGGAGTACTGTTACAAATTCTTCAATAGTTTCTATTGCACTTAGAACAAAATTCATCTTTGTATCACAGTCTATATTTTTGCATTTGTGGGTTCAGGTTATTTTTACAGGTTTCTCTGCTGAGCCCCATTTCATACACCCACCTCAGTTTATAGTACTTTTAACACACTACTCTTGATTTAGTTCCTTGCAGAAATCAAGCCCATCTCAGGGCATTTGCACCTGGAGTGCTTCTCCTCCCCATTCTTCACGGGGACTGGCACTTTTCTCTGCCTAAATTCTCTATCTGAGCTCTTAATTCATTTATTCATGGCTTTTCAATCTCATAATTATTTTATAGTGCTTTTATGTCTGCCTATGACCCAGAAGTTAACCTGCACAAGGACCAGAGCTCTCTACCTGTGTGTTCTCGATAATTTCAACACCATCTAGGACAGTATGTGTAGATACCCAAAATGTATCTAAAGAACACACAATGCATTATAAATAGGACATATTATTAAACTGTACACTTAAAACATATTTTTATTAACCAATGTCAACCTGATAAATTTTTTTTTAATGCATGATTTTAGGGAAACTTATAAAAGGTGTGTCTTGTTCTTTTCCTCAGTATGTAAACTCACAAGACTATTTGTAAAATTGCATGTTCTAACAAGTATTTAGCCTCCATTCATAAAATCCAGTAACCACATATTCTCCTTTTCCCCAAAATAAAGATGTAAACACACTCTCACTCTCCCTTGTCCTCTTCCTTATCTTTCTTCTTCCTCCTCTTCTTTGAGCAGCAGGAAAATCTTAAAGTTTCTGAAGGGAAACGACCCTCTCATGTGAGTACATAATAGGTACATTTAAATATACACTTCATTTCACATATGACATTTTTTCTAGCCTACACTATAATAACAGCTTCGTCTAATACCAGATAATTGGATCATGATTCTTACAATGGAGACTAGATGAGGTTGTAAAGAAGGTTGGGCATAACAACTCTGGATACTAACAGCACAAAGGAGGGGTGTTTTCTTATTGATTTGGTAGAGAGTCAAAATTATCCCAAAGTATGTCAAGTCTGTAATTAGAAATTTTATCTTTAGAAAACTTAAATTCAGTCTTCTAAACTTCAAATGGTGTTCACTATAGCAAACTGCTTCACTGAAGCAAAAGAATGCTTTTACATTTAACTTAAAAGATATATTCTATAAGCCCTATTCAAGACTATATCTTTTTTACTCGAGACCAGACTCTAGAATTCCTTTAACAATAAATGCTTAATTACATAGCTAATATTAAATTTGTGATAATTTTTAAATTAAGTAAACCAAATTTGTTTTTCTCCACCAGTTTGTATGATCATTCTCTCCTGTCTCAGTAACCATTTTTATCCCTGTAATGAGTGTCCTACATGGCTGTCCTATAAGACATTCTGAAGCATTTAGGAATGCATACATTGTCCTATACTGATACAGAGTTTATTTTTGTGTTTTAATGCATTTTTCATATACTTCAGACTTGCTTTATTTGCATTATTTCTTGCAAATCTGTGACAAAATATTATGTTTTGTGATTATTCCTCATCATAACAATATACTTGTTCCTTACTTAATTTCTCATGCCCTGCTGACATATAAGTTAAAATTACAAATAATATCATAAAGCATGCATGTTTAAAACTTGATAAATGCCACCAAATGTCCCTCAATGGTACTTATACCAATTAATAACCCCACTAAGACTCAAAATATCTGATACATGCCTTTATCCATACTTAATATCAGCAATGTTTTTTGAATTGTCATTCTATTTGGTGAAGATAAAATTTAATGTTTATGATAAAATATATAGTTGAAATCTATGCATCTGTATGCTGAATTTGGTGTTTCATCTTTTGTGTTGTCTTTCTCTTTCCTTTGTCCATTGATATTCCTCTTAAAAATGTTTCTTTTTAGGAATCTTAGATGTAACTCTTTTATCTGTCAACAATGTAAAAATATTTTTCCCCTGTTATCACTTACATAAACTCTGTTGGACTGCTTTTTATATATTGTTTATCTTAATAGAATCAAATTTCCAGAGGCTCTTCTCATGAAAAAAAAACAGCTTATCAAAATCTATTTAAATATCTATTAGATGTTTTATTGGAACATTAAAATTATACATTAATTTACAGAGATATAATATATTTTTAAAATATTGAGTCTTCCATCTAGGAAAAATGGCACTTTTATATTATTTGGCATGTTTATATGTTCTTTAGCAATCTTTCTAATGATTTTGTAGAATATCAAAAAAATGCAATACATGAATATAGCTAAGTGCAGAAAGGTTGTATTTTTTTTTTCAGGAAGCTATGATTCTCATTTCCAATAAAAACAGACATGAACTGAACACACAGAAATGGACTGGTCATTAACTTCACAATTTTGCCCCCAAAATGACCTATAGGTGCATTCTTTTCTGATTGTCCAGGAAGTTTAAAAAGATAGCTAAAGGAAAACTTGACTCTCTGATTCTTACCATTTGAAAGATGTTACAGTCTATTGTAACAGATCCAACATGTGGACAGATGCCTATATTAAATATTATTTCAAAAATGAAGCAGTAATGAGAATCTCCCTGTTAAAGAGGAGACTACATGAGACTAGCATAGTTTTTATAAATTCAAAATGATAAAAATACTGTTACAAAAACCCTCTAGGAATATTTTATGCATATAGATTTTTTCCTTTATTTTGTGCATTTTTAAACAAAAGAAGTCTCAAAATATAAAAGCAACTGTCTCAGACTAAATTAAATTATTGTATATATTACATTGAAGAGAATATTTGAATTATAATTATCCTACAAAATATCAAATTGTGCCATAATGGGGAAGTGTATCCTGAATTAAAATATTTAAGTGTACTTTTGTTTGGAAATATCATGTTAACAACCAAATTACCCAAATACAATTCTAAGGTGTAGAGTAAAATGTGCTTTTGCATTAAACTGAAGATGATTGTTAATTTAAAAAAAAAAAACAGAAAGAAAAAGTAGAAAAGGTATTTAATGTTACTTTCTAAATTCACAATGCTCTACAAAATTCAAGAATCTTATTCTCATTATGAACAACATCAAAAGCAATAATGAATTCAGTCTTAAAGAAAAAAGAAATCTTCCATATGTGATGACATGGATAAACCTGGAGGAAATTATGCTAAGTGAAAAAAAAAAAAAACAGTCACAGAAAGACAAATGCTGTGTGATTCCTCTTATAGGAGATACCTGAAATACGAAATCATACTCACAGAAACAGAGAGGATAGTCATGGTTGCCAAGGGCTGTGGAGAAGAGAAAATGGGAGGTTGCAGTTCAATGGCTATAAAGCTACATAACATGAATGAGTTCTGGAGGTCTGCTGCTACACGACATTGTGCCTATACTTAATGATACTGTATTGTGCACTTAAAATTTTGTTGCGTGTCCAACTAAAATTTTTAAAGAAATAATTATTGTAAATTAAAAGAATAATAATAACCTATTCGTTACCCATTAGAACAGCATAAAGTTTAAAGGGCAATAAGATTCATAGCTAATGAGAATAAGTCATCCTCAGACTTTGTTCGTTTGAGTATGAGTAGCTACAAATTGGGGAAAATAACCTGGAGATGTGCATTAAAATTTAAAATATGCATAATGTTTATCTGCAATGGTACTTTGGGGACTCTGTCTCATTGTAATATCAACACACTTATCTAAGACAAATGTATAAAGGTGTTTGTTATAGCACTGTGTGTCACAGTAAAAATTAAAAACTAGAAATAAAAATAAATTTTTTTTAAAAAGAGTCTGGAGCTTCACTATGATTAGATTGTCTTGGGCAGTATTTTCATTTCTTTATCAAGCCCTGTGTCCAGGGATTAGAACAGAAGATGAAATTAGTTTCTCAAAAAGCAGATAAACTGGGGGCCAGTATAGGCACCTAGAAAGTCTCGGTACGATCAGAAAGAAGAGACATGGTTATATAAATAAGCAACAAATACACACCATGGCACTCAGAGTCCCTCTCAAAACAGTAAGAGCAGAGAGAAGCCACTACTTAACACTACAGCTGAGCCCTGAGTCTGACAGTGGAGACTTAAGTGCTTACTCTCATGGAGCCCAGTGGATGTCTGCATAATGATGGAAGAGTGGGAAGGAAGCCCACTTTTATTAAGCATCTCCTATGTACCTCAGCATTTAACACACATTTTTAAACTTAATGCTTGAAAAACTCTATGCAGATATTATTTTTACTCACTCCCTTCAAACTATTACAGATTGAGAAACTTACATTATATGGCCTAAGGTCACATGATTTGTGAAGGGTGGAGCTGAAATTTAAATGCTATGATGCAGGCCAAGAGAGAGGAGACTGCAGTGATTGTACTTGCTGTGTGAGTGCAGATTTCTAGCACTGCTTATGGACATTGGGCATTGGCTATGCCCTCTTCCACTTATAGGTTCTTTGAAAGACAAACTCACACAAAAACATCACTAGTCAATGTGGCACTTATTACATATCTAGACAGGGAGAAGAATGAGAATAGTCACTGAAAATAATCAAATCCCCTTAGTTAAGTCTCCAAATCCTCTTGGCAAAGCATCTACACATTTTCTTTCCCTCTCTCCTATTTTCCCATCTCAGCCCTGTTTCATCAGCTCCACCTGGCTTCCTCTAGACTTTCCTCACTGAAAAATCATATTTCTTTACCATCGTTCATGCGAAATGGAATTCCTCTACCTGGGAGACCCGGGTGTGGGTAAATCTCGGCCCTGGAAGCTCAAGGCCACTTTGATCACAGGAACAGCTCTCTTGCAAGGAACTCTCTTTCTAGCTGGTAAAAAAATAAAACTGTCTCCTTAAGGTTGCTTTCATTCTATGCTCCCTAAAGAGTAATTTTTTACAAAAAACACTGTGACCTTAAAAAAGGGAGTTGGTGGGGTGGACTTGAGTGTGAAGAAAGAGGGTTATAGCAATTATTGAAAACCAATCTATTCTTCTAGACCATAATAAAGACATAAAAATGAAACAAAACACCTCAAAGCCCATGTGAGACAGAAAAATTAAACCTGCCTCAAAAGGGCTATTAAAATTGGTTCCTTATTTCACCTAGGATAAGCTTTACTGTTAAAGTATTTCAGTCAGTTTTTCGGCTTTTTCCCACTAGATTACTTCAAGCATCATTTATAGAATACTTATTAAATGCAAGACAAGCCAACGTGTGAGTGTGGAACAACTAATCACATGTAGGTTGCAGTCCACAGTTCGGTAGTAACTCATGCTCACTAATGATAATCCCAAAATGGATGTTAAAAGTATAATGCAATCATTAAACATTAACTGTTACTATTATTAGCATTATTAACAGTACTCTTATTGTTCTTAGCCTTTGCATTCCAGATTTAATACTGTAGTAGTGCTTAACATACAAGCTTATAGACTAATAATACATAAGTATTGTAATCATCCTACAAGTGGAAAGTAATGTAGTTCTCTGGGAATTTTAAAGGCACTCCATAAACATTTGGTAAATAAATGTTTACAGACTTGATGTGCTTTCTGTGAACAGAAAATTAACATTTAACTTTGTCTCAAATTATGAATTAACTTTAAATTAATAGGAATTAAGCATGCAGCATAGCATGTGTGCTTTAGAGCTATTTCTGAACTCTCCTATTCTTTTATTCATTCTATCACTTGTTCACACTCTGTCTCATTACAAGTTCTTTTGGAAATTTTGGTGTACCACAGAAAGTACACCAAACTCTATTCTCAAGAGACAGTCTCTATTTCTCAGGGCATATGAAGTCCTCTGAGAAACCCATTTTTAATCCCCATGTGATTTAGATGTTTTTCATTGTTGCTGTCATGGTATCTTGTGGATACAATGGTGGTGGCATTTTCAAAACTGTGGATTTGACTAGTTAGTAGGTTACAAAATCAATATAGTAGATTATAACCAGAATTCAATTCTTAATGGAAATAAAATAGCATAGAAAATATCAGAGAATATCACAGGTCTAAGAGTAAGTGTACTTATGTAAATTTTTTGAACTGCATATGCCTATATGTTTATATATGTATGTATGATTGGGGCCATAAGGTATAATACATGTCTTACTACATGTCATGATAAAAATAAAATTTTAAACAGTGATATACATGTAATTAGTTTTACTTTTCCCTACCAGTGAGGCTTCTTAAAGAAGCAGGTCTCTGGTTTTCATAACCAACAATGTATTACATCTGCCTTCTATTGAGTTCTGACTCTGTATACCATGAAATATGTTCTAATTTACAACATAAATATTTAGCACAAAACCCAAAACTAGCCATACCCCCTCCCAAACTCCACTTTCTCCCAAAGGAGAAGGATTGGTCAGGATTGGACTGTTTACTACAGTCTTACAATATAGAGCTTTCACCATTCTGGCAAAAGGGGATATCATAATTTAGGGTCCAAGCAGAGGTGTCCTCTGGTGGTATTCTTCCTTCAGTGTGGGAGGAAGACAATTAAAATTTTCTCTTGCATATTTGAGGAAGAGAAAAAAGGCCACTGTACCTGGAGAATAGAATAATGTTAAGAGTGAAAAGATGTAGATAAGAACTAGATCATCTAAAGTGATTTTATTCTGATTGCAATGAGAATATCTCAAATGGCTTTAAGCAGGAGAGACATATAAGGTAAGAGACATATAAGGTATGAAACTCTCTCTGACTGCTGGTCAGAAATTAAGTTGCAGGAGAGCAAGAAAATATTTAAAAGACATGTTTAGTGATGATGGTGGCTTAGAGTAGAGTTATTATATAGAAGATGATAAGAGGTTATCATATCTTAAATATATTTTGAAGACTGAGATATCTAAGCTTACTGTTGAATAATTAAGGATAATTTGTAAGTGTTTGTATCAGGCAACAGGTGAATGGTGGTGCTATTTGCTGAGACAGAGTAGACACAAGGATTGACAATGTCACTTTGGAAGAGAGGTATGCTTCACTGAAATATGTGAAATATGGCATCTCTAAATGCAGACTCACTAACAAACAGATAGGATTATATGAGTTAATCTACAGAAGAGCATAGATGGAGAGGAACACTGAGAACAAAGACGCTAGGTCCTCCATGTTAGATTATATGAGTAAGAGAATGAAATTAATAAAAAAAAAACAGCAAGTGAAGTAGAAAGAAAACAACTAGGTGGGTGTGTTTTTGCAGAAGTCATTTAAAACAAGGTTTCAAGAAGAAAGGTGAAGTCAGCTGTATAGACTTTGAACAAAATCATTACAAGGAGAATTCCAAATTGACTACATATTTTGCCAAGACTGGAGTTACTAATGACTTTGAAAGATGATTTCATTGTGTTGATGAGGGGCAGACAACTTGATAAAAGAAGGCTCATCAACATACAATCATAGTCCACTGGATCCAATTTTCACTTTTGAGTTTCTTTTTTTGAATAATTCCATTTGCAAGGATTAACATTTCATTTTTCAGTCTTTCTGAGATCTTCCAAAAATAAAGCAAAGAAAAAGTTTACTAATTTTAATAGAATAAAATCTATTCTGTTTAAATTACAGTAAGAATCTATGGAACTCTTTAATAAACTTAAGGTTTATAATGGGATTTTAGTGATATGTTTACTAACTCTTGAAACATCTTCCTATTTCATAATCCTAGAATTTATTTAATTAGAATTCATCAATTATTCCTATGCATATTAAAAAAGACTAAAATATAAAAATGGAAGAATATTAAACTTACCTAAAGGGATAATGCAATAGTGAAGTAAATTATCATTCTTCAATTTTCTTATTGTTACCCAAAGTATTTCATGATTATTGAAAAAGATATTTTAAAAAGACTGCAAAAACTATCTTTGTAGCCTATTTTTACTTTTCATTGAATGCAGCTGAGAATTAAGATCTTTTTCTGCCATAATGTCAAGAAAAATGTATAAGACATTTCACGATTTTTAGAAAAATGAGAGGATGAATACAAAAAGACAGCAGCAGCACCCTGGATCTAATGATGATGATGAAATTGATCATAGAAATGAAATAACAAGATATGTGCCTTCAGACAATACTATCTTATAGATGATTTTCTCAAACTCATAAATCAATATGTTAATAATACTCTTCTCAGGACAAAAAAAAAAGTATTATTCTCCAGTTAGTGATTTGATAGGAAAGAAAATCATCACACAATGTTTTGTGACAAAAACCTGGATCATCCCATTTTGCTACAAAGGCATATGATTTTTTTTAATCTTTAATGAGGTGCATTAATGAGGTACCAAAAATTATTTGATATAGAGAAATTTCTATGTCTAATGCTTACTATAATTTTAAAGTTATTCTTCACTATTCCTTTATTCTTTTTTAAATTATTTATAAAATAACTAATAAATATTTTAAATAGATATTAGGCAATCAAACCCCAATGATAAATGGTAACAATTCTTTTTCCTGGTATACTAGGAGTTAAGAAAAAATGTGAAATGAGGAAATGAAGATTCTAAGTAAATATTTTAAGCAACATTTTTATTAATATTGCTGTGAGGAGGAACAGAGAAATGGGCAATAGCTAGAGAGAGATGTGAGGCTAAGGGATATTGAAATGTATGCTATCTCTCAATAACCAATGCTAAACAAGGCCAAAAGCCAGCACTGGAAAACGGCCTGTGCCCTGAACCAACAAGGCCTCTTGACTATTTTAATACAAATGGAGGCTGAAGTGACCGTGGAGCAATGGCCCTCAATTCCTGCTGCCGAGTCCCAAGGGCTCACCTATGGAAATCTTATGGCCCTCCAAACACATGGAAGTTCTCTGGGGTGCTTGTATTTAAGCTGATGTACAATGCCCTCACCATTCTAAATGCCACTCATTTTCTCTCCATAAGAAAGAGGTGGGCCTGCTATGTAACAAAACATAATAGAAACCTGTCTCAGTACAAACCTGTGAGATGAGGCAAGGCACGTGGCTTTGTCCTCAATTAACTTAGTATCCAGAAATAAGCAAGTCATGACCAATTGTAATGATGCCTGTGCCTACAGTATCTTATACATGGGAGCAAAGGTAGATTGTTAGGAAGACAAAGCAAATAGCTCTGAAATTCTTACTGATTTGTTCTATAAGGAAACTGAAGGGAGCTATTGATACTGTGATACAACGTAAAATTGGTCTCATTAAGACTCAACTAACTCATGTAATTTATTACCATAAGACTTATTGGGAGAATGAGTTAAAGCCTTCTCAGGACATAATACCTATGGACAATGTCTGACCTGTAAAAGAACTGAATCTAGCTTACCATCGGCTGATTTTTGTGCTAAATAGTTGCGCACAAGCTTATGAGGCACAAAAAGTAGTAAATTGAAAGGAAAGAATAATCACATTTGTGTTGGTACCATTGCTCTATGTTCTTTAAATGCTATACCAAATGAAAATGCTCTGAAAAATATGACCATTTTGCTTAAACAGGGCCATAGCCTAATTCTGGAGGATGAACTATGACATAATTAGAAATATATATCTGGTCTCTATCCAGACACACAGTTCCTAAAACCCTTGTGATTTCCTGAGTGATAGGAGCATCTTTTGTTCTAATGAGGTAACTGATGGTGGGCTCCAGGGTGGGGGCTAGTCACCAGAAAGGTCAAGCATGATTAGAAGCTTGGAACTTGCAGCCCATCCCTCATCCTCTGAGGAGGAAAGAGAGGCTAGAGATTAAGTTAATAATCGGTTATGCCCATATGATGAAGACTCCATGAAAATCCATAAACCAGGATCTTCAAAGGACTTCTAAGTTGATAAATACATCCATTTGGCAGTATGTATGGTGGTGCACTCTTAATTCCAAAGGGAGAGAAGCCCCTGTGTTTGGGACTCTTTCAGACCCTGCCCTATGTACCTCTTCATCTTGCTAATCATCTATATCCTTTTGTATATCCTTTATAGTAAAACAGGCAATGTAAGTCAGCATCTCCCTGAGTTCTGTGAGCCATTATAGCAAACTATAAAACCTAAGGAGGGAGTTGTAGGAACTCCAGATTTACAGCCATTTGGTCAGAAGTACAGGTGACAACATGGAACCTGGGACTGATGTCTGAAGTGGAGGTGTTCTTGTGGGACTGAGCCCTTAACCTGTGGTGTCTGCACTAACTTTAGCTGGTTAGTGTCATAACTGAATTGTAGGATACCCAGCTGGTGTCCAGAGAGTTGGAGAACTGGTTGGTGTGGGAGAATTCCACACACATTTGCTATAAGTACAGGAAAAAGTTTTTCCCTTTAGGTAGACAGACAGTCCAATGGATTTATAAGCAGGAAGAAGAGGTGGAGCTTGTCTGATTGCATCTCCCTTACTTAAGAATTATGAAGCAATCCACATTAAGGAACTTACCAAAGGTCATGCAGCTAATCAGTGGTTGAAAAAAGACTTGAAGGTAAATCTGATTGCAGAGTTCAAACACTTAACTACTGTACCATGACTAAGGAAAGGTAACTGCTTATCTTACAGTAATATAGTCAACTCAAGGTCTTTTACATGTTTTTTGTTAAAACACTAACTATATTGTTTTGTGATTTGTTTATTGTGTGTCTTTTAAAACATCTCAATTTCCTCTGTGGAAAGCAATGTATGTGTCAAATGTGATGTTTATTTAATATTTGTTGAAGTTAAGGAAGAGAGAAAGGGAGGGAAAAAGGGAGGAAATAAAGAAGCAGGGATGAGTAGAAGAAAGGGAAATGAAGAAAAACAAGTATACAAGTAAATACCTGGTCCTGATTCTGCCATACTGGCTTGTAACTGGGGAGATATATGGATATTTCCTCATGTCTGAGTATAAGTTGAATGTTTTGTACTAGGTCAACATTTCAACCTATTTTTTCTATGTAAACTTTCTTTTACTAATACCTGATTCACACTGCGAATAAATAAAATACTTAAATACTATTTTGGTTGAGAGGGTATATATGGATATTTCCTCATGTCTGAGTATAAGTTGAATGTTTTGTACTAGGTCAATATTTCAACCTATTTTTTCTGTGTAAACTTTCTTTTACTAATACCTGATTCACACTGCGAATAAATAAAATACTTAAATACTATTTTGGTTGAGAGGATATGAGGAAAATCTAGTTATTTCCCTTTGCCTTTGGCTCATCAGTGACTTTACACAGCCACACATCTCCTAGAGCACCAGAAAGAGCATTAGAAAAGCATTGAATAAGGTGATGTCCATCTTAAAAGATGGATCAACCCCTCATAGGTGAGCTTAGCAACCCTCAGAGCTGCAGGGGGTGGGGCTGATCCTTCTTCTATAAGCTACTCGCTTCTCCAACACCACAAATATTTATTTAAATAATAAATTACTTAAAAGGACAACAAAAAGAAATTTAGTTTTATATGATATCGAAATTATTCTATTGATATAAAAACCATCAGCTTCATTACAGTAACTCAGAAATTAATATCGCTACCTCTTATTAAACGTATGTCCAACGATATAAAAGAGTATGTTATTTTTAAGCATGAGAAAATTAAGAGCAATTTTTCATTATCTTTCCTTTATGTTATCAGTGTTACTCTTAAGAGTTTTGAGGATTATTTTCTGTGAAAGCATCAAATCAAACTAATTACTCTGAGACAGTTTAAAGTTAGAGATAAACTGAACAGCTCAAAAGATAAAAAGCACACCCACATTCTCTTGAGAAACCTCTTTTGATCAGATTTGGAATGGCTCTTAGCAACAACAAAACAGAATCTTGAAATAGCAACAGACAAGAGTACAAAAGAGAGCAGGTAATTTGTGGAAGGGTCTTCCTTTGAGATTGTTCTAAATTTATTTCCAAAGCTTTCGGCATTATAAACCTCTCTTTCTTCCCCACATTTGCAGTAGCATTAACTCTGAGTCCCCATCAGACAGGATGGTGTTACAACTATAAATTTCTCTTCATTAAAAAGCTCTGATTCAACTTTGCAGAGGATCACGCTGTGTATAAAAGCTCACTTCTCAATTCTCTCTCAAAAGAAAATATATCAGATTCCAAGGGCTTTTCCTGGACTGTATAGTTACAAAAATTTGTTCTATTCATCCTCTGAAGAGTTCGGTAAAAAGCAAACAGTAGTACCTTGAAATTACAAATTTAATAATCATAATAAGCACAACATTTGGGTGAGCCACAGGACCATGACTGGCAATGATTCGTAGTTTTGTTGAGTTGTGTGCCCTCTAAGTGTGAAGGAATGAGTCACCTGCTCTCCATCACTAGACACATAAGGTGTCCTTCAGAATGATTAAGTTTGTTGCTTCATCTGAAAAATTACAACACAGTAAGAAAGAAAACTAAACACTTGGAAACAGTTATTTGTGAAGTAAAGATTATATAGAGAAAATTAACAAACTTGAGCTACATTTAGGATTGAAGCTAGAAGGAGAAACTTGGAAAATTATTTTCATGTTTATGAAGTCCTAAAGATCCTCTTTTGTGTTCCTCATCAAGCTGAAATTTTGATTCCAAATATGTTTATTCTTTTTTATCTATGTATCAAAGATGTGAAATAGCAGTAGTTTCTCTGAAATATTTCACCCCCCTCCAAAAAAAGCCTCCTTGAGCTTCCACTGTCAATAGAATCAAAGTATTTATTGTATTATGACTTTACCTATAGAACAATAAAAAATGTTATTCCCTATCAAGATGGATGTAGGTTCTTTTATTTTTTTTAATAATGACTATTCCTATATCAAGTACTGTGTTTATTTTCTTTTACAATTTGCATTTTGGTACAAGATGGAATTGTATGTGTGTGTGTGTGTGTGTGTGTGTGTGTGTGTGTGTGTGTGTGTGTACCTAGAGCCTCAATTAACAGCTGGCTTATGTATTAAGTGCAACACTAACAGGAGAACCTAAGTGCTATTCACACAGCTAGAGGAGGGAGCATGTAACTGCCAAGATCAGAAGGAAGAGGGAGAAGCTCCTATGGAAGAAATTACATTCAAGACATGCTTGGAACCAAGACGCATAAAAATAGAAGTTCAACAAACAGAGAAAGCACTTTTTTAGGCAGAGTTTAGAATGTCAAGATCCTGAGCTATAAAATTATGTGATCTATACCAAGACACGCTTTGTTGTAACAAGAAAAATACACATAAACTTTAGACAAACAAACCTGGTTCAAATCTTGACAGTCTAATTCTTATATTGTGACTAATTTTTGAATTGTGGCTACATGAAAATAAAATACTACTTTGTAATGGAATTTGTCTTTTATGTGATACCTTATTTATGGCATGAGGAAAGATAAGTGAAAACAGATTCAACATATTTTGCAGTTTTACCAGAAGCCTGCCCACTAACCCAAAGCAAATGTAATATTTATTCTTTAAATCTATTGGGAAACTGACCTTTTCTAATAGAGTAAGAAGTTTAACGTAATACAAAGACATCAGCTCCTTCAAATGCTTCGCTCCACTTTACACACACATCTGGTAATTTTTCTTGCTCAATATAGTATTCAATACTAATTTCTTCCACTAGATTACTTTAGAAAGCCATGAAGAAGTGTAAACACTATATTATAATGAATACATTTAATTTTAGCTTTTAATCTACTATCCCTATCCCTAGCTGCAAAATATCTGTCTTTAATTTAAAAATAATTAAAACTAAGCATTGGCTACTTTGTTCATTAAAAAAAATACTCTGTAGCTTTGCTTCACTAAAAGAAATATAACTACAAAGTGTTGATTCAAATATTAATGTTGATATAACAGTTTTTTTAATTAAAGGATGGTTGGCATACAATATTATATTTGTGTCAAGCATACAACAATAATTCTACATATATATACCTTACGATGTGATTGCTGAGATGTCTAGTAACCACCTGTCATCAAAGTCATTACAGTTTTTAAAATGCATTTTTATAGCAAGTGTAGTGATCTAAACCATCTTTAGTTACTCTACCCCTCCTACTATTTTCGAAAGTATTTATGTCACAAGTGGTTCAATGAAATCTTATGATACCATATAAGTGAGAACAAGTATTTCAGGCTTGAATCAATTTCTAATTAGGGAAACCAAGGCAATGGAAAAGGTGAGGAAAGTTTTGTGTGAGGAGTATTTAGAACCTCTTAATGAACATCAGTTGTTTGCATAGTTTGTTGATCTCAATGTGGGATGGCAGTTGTGAATTCATTTTCCAGGGAGCACAGGGAAGTTTGTTTTCTAACAGTTATTAACAATTCATGTTGACCATCTGACTCCTTTCTATAGAGGAGTCAGAGTCTAACTTAGAAAATAGCACTGTTCTTTGCTTACCATACACCTAATTAAATGAACATGCTACCTTGTCTACAACTTGGAGGACAAGCATTATTGAGGGAGAACATAATGTTCTGGCCTTTCCCTAATCCAATTTATACATTTCCTTAGCCTCCTTATAACTGTTTTTTCTTGATTTATATTTCATTGAGAAAATGGATATAAACATACATGAATACACTCAGTTCCCCACCAATAAATCTATATGCCTACCTATCGTTGAATCCATTTCCTTCTTCCTTTCTGTGTCAAGGCAGTAAGTGTCCCATATACCCACAGAACACTTAATACCTTCCTCAACCTAAAACCTAACACCATAGATTCCTTTTGGGCCCATTCTAAACTCATCTCGCATGTGATTATCTCCTCTCTAGCCACTTTAAATTGGATTATTTATTTCAGAAAAAAAAAAGTCACTTCAGTTTTTATTATCTAAGAATACAACTAAATTAAAATAACATTATTTATATCCACATACTCCTATAGCTTATACTCCACTTCTTTGTTCCCCTTTATAGCAAGACATCTCAACAGAGTTATCTCTATAAATTCCCTAATCCCTAACCTGCAATCCACCCCACTTCTCAACAGACACCATTTTTGTTGGGCTCATCAGTGACCTCTATATTGCTAAATGTAGTAGACATTTCTCTCTCCTCATTGTAGCTGATATCTCAGCAGAAATAAAAGAAATACATTAATCCCTTATGTTTGTAAACCCTCCATTGAATTTTGTGATACCACTCTCACCTGGTTGTTCTCTTATATCATAAAAAGCCACTTCTTAATATCCAGTCCTTCCTCATCCATCTCATCTTGAATGTTGGAATTACTCAAGGATCACTACTGAATCCTCTTTTCTTCTCTCCCTAGTTTAACTTGTTCATCCTCATAAATGTACACCATCACTATGTGGTGATTCTCTATCTCCACCTCATGTGTACGTTAGCCTGAGGTCTAGACTGGTAAACCCAGGAGCATGCCAGACATCTCTATATCAAAGTCTAGCAGCTCCCTCAAACTTAACGCCTGTTCCTTCATTAGTTCGTTTTGGGGTCAAATCTGAGTGACAAAAATGCCAAATAGAAGTTTCTTTAAAATGACAGAATATAATTCCTTTCTCACATCGATAAAGTATGGAGACAAGCAGCCTTTTAGCTTGATGCTGCAACACATTTAATGGATGATTTTCACATACAAGTCCAATATGGCTACAGCTGCAGCCATTTTATCTGTATTTCAGCAAGTACAAAGGATTGAAGGAAATAAAAACTTCTTCCCCTTAGGAATACTTAACAGGAATTTTCATGTATCACCTCCACATTTCATTGTCCAAAACAATTGTAAGCTGGCCACATCTAGGTACCAAAATTTGAAAAGTGTAATCTCTATTTTAAATGGTCATGGACCAAGCTAAGATTAGGGCTTTCTAATCCGAGGACTAGACTATGGGGAACTGTTGGCAGTCCATAACACTTCCCAAATGTGTTTCCTTTCTAATCTTCCCCGGATAGTGAATACTGTACCATCCAACTATTCAAGCCAGGAAACTTCCCAATAAGTCTAACTTTTCTGAAAGTAAAGTTAATTCTATTATCAAAACATATCTTGAATCCCTCCCTATACATGGATCTCCATCTTTTTGGCCACCACCTTATTTTTTGGCCACCATCAGTGCTTGCATCAATGACTATAATAGACTCCTAAGTCACAGTTCTGCTTCTATTCTAACTCCCTCTAATCTATTCTCCACACTTCAGCAAAAATAATCTTAAATGTTGCCCTTTCTCTTTAAGACACTCTAATTGCTTCCTATCATGCAAGGATATGAATTTTACTATGAACAACAGCCCCTTACAACTGTCCTCTAATCCCCCTTGCATTACTCTCCCTCACTACAGTGTATGCTCTAAGACACTGGTAATCTTCAATATCTGGACTTCCCTACAGTGTTTACAGAAGGCCTTTTGCATATGCTATTTTTCTCTATCTGAAATGTTCTTCCATTGACTCAGACAAATTTCATTCTTTTCATTTTTTTATCTTTTATCTCAAATATTGCCTACATAAGGTTTTTCCTGGTCATCTCATCTAATTCAGGCTTATTTTGCAAATCTGTTCTCTATTTCAGCCATTTGCTTTCTTTATAGCACTTTGCAGATATCATAACTATTTTATTTGTCTCCCCCACTTGAATGTAAGCTCTATGAAAGTGGGGATAGCATGGTGCATCTGATATATAACAGATGTTCTAACTATTTTGTTACATGGATTAATGATTGAAAAATCTGAAATATTTGTAAGCATATTCTCAGTCTGATAAACTGGGATGATATAAGCCCATGACACTAATCAAAAAAACCTACTTTAATGGAAGCTTAACCTCCACCATTAGTCTGATCTTGAGGGTCCAACATTGCCAGGTTTCTCTGATATGGGGAGAAGAGCACAGTAGGAAGCAGTCAGTCTACTACTATATCCTTGAAGCACAGCAAATAAGGACTCATCAGTATAATTGTCTGTATTTACCTTTAATCCCCAAGTGAAACTAAAGTACATTAGAAAGTGAAACAGTAGAGTGGTAATGTTTTCATGATTGCTAAACCCCTTTCTTACCAATGATTTCATTTTTTTTTTTAATGAAGGTGTGAAGACTAGCATACACTGTCTGGAGGAGGGGTTTGACCGCAGGGTTCCTCATAGGTGTCCATGTGCTCACCTCTCCCTGCAGGTTGTCTGCTCATACATAAGATAACTAACTATGGTTGAGAAGAACCTAAGGAGGTTAAGCTCCAGTTTTGGCCTGACAAGCAACTAGTGTTATTGGAAACCTCACACCTTAGTTGCCAAGCTGACCATTCATAGTGATCCTCCAAAGAAGAAGGATGAAACAATAGTACAGATTCATAAATTACTCTGCAGCAGAGAAGGGACAGAGATTAGAGCCAGACAATGGAAGCCAGGAAAATAGTCAGGAAGACAAACACAGAGTGTGCCAAAGACAAGCATGCTTTGCAATGATAACAAGACTAAAATCCACTGAGAATGGTTCCCCAGAGCTCAGGGGCATCTTGGACAGAGCCACAGAAAGCATTTGCAATAATGTTATAAAAAAAATACATATATATCTTTTTTTGAAAAGATACAATCTATAAACTTATCAACTCTTTTATAATAATTACTTACTGCATATATTTCTCTAGATATAATTCTATTTTTAGAAATGTTTATTTTCCAATACATATACAAATTAGGCCATTGTAAGCTCAGTATTAACAAAAATGAACTTTGGTACACTTGTGTCTGTCTACATAAAAATGGGATATTTTGGATAAATACAGTTCTATCTATTGTTTGCAAAAATGCAGCATTCTCTACGTTGGCACTGTTCTGTTTTGTGTCGAGCCCATCTGCTACAATTATCCAAATGTCTATTTTTATTATTCAATTTCCCAATAACATGTGTCTGCCTTCCTTGTCCTATTAACTCTCTATTCTTTTATGTGTTTCCTATAGAATAATCAGCTGTATTCACTATATTCCACTGCCAAAAAAAAATTTTTTAAGAAAGAAAGGCTATATGGATAAAAGGCAACTTTATACAGTTGCTGATGATTACTGTGGTCTTTGATACACAGCACCTATTCACCTTTCAAACAAGATTGACTCCGACAAAGTAAACATTTCCTAAATTTGAATATAGTGGTAGCAGTAGAAATATCAAAAGTAATTGCATTTACCACTGCACCTAATTTGGTTAAATTATATTGTACAATATAACACCCCCAAAATTAAAACAGAAATGACTAGAAAGATTTACTTAAATGTGGGGCTGTTCGTGCATATCACAGATTTTTCTAGATAGAGCTCATGCTTCTTCTTCCTCAGGAAAGCCACCTTGGTGTATATAAAAGTCCTCACATCAGCAAACGAGCAAACACAGGCACACTTTCCTAGGGTCCTCCTTATTTTCAGAGTAGGAAATAAAACACTGTATTCACCATCAGCCACTCTGCCCACCTAGTGATCCCAAAGTTATTTCTAGTTTTAGGAAACAGTGCTGAGTATATCTCATAACTGGATGTAGCCCCAAAACTGACTTCTAGAGCTACATTTGGCAATCCCTGTGCTGATAGAGCCCTATAATCAGAGCACAGTCTTTCATCTGACCTACAAAAAATATCAGAAAAACACTAAAGATCCAATGACCATTTTAAAATAATTTTATCAAGAATAAATGTTCCTGAAAAAAATCTATCAAAAAATGTTTCTTCGTCCTTAAATATTTACCTTAGTTCTAAAGTCAAATAACTATGCATAACAATATATTCTAGAAAACTAGATTTGGCATCTATTTCTGGTTTAGATACTAACTAGTAGTTTTTCCTTATAGAAGAGATTTAGCCTCCATTCATTTAAAATATATTTTATTTATTGAACATCTAATTATTTATTGACCATCTACTGTATAAATATATGTCAGGTAGAGTCCTAGATCATCTTGGTCATTAATACACTAAACTGATTAAACTTTTTTAGTTTACTCAACAGTAAAATCTATATAGTTTTATAATATAAGATCTTGAGCCAAGGTAAAGTCTGCCTTATTCATTGATAGCAGGTGCAAGAAGGTGAGAACATATTTTGTGTGCCCTTTTGGCCAAGCAACCACCATAAATAACATTCTTTAGAGCATAAAAGTAGCATCTCTTAAGCTACCTGTTATTTTCCTAACAAACAAAAATATACTTTTCATTTCTACCAGAAGCAGAGAATACAGTTTTAGGTCTCCTCAGCACTTGTTTTAAAAAACTTTACTAGTTTTAAGTTTATTGAAAAGATGTCATAATACCCCTCTTTGGGGCAAGCAATCCTCAAGCAGAGGTCAAGACCTTGTTTTCATTGATATAGAAATACTTTCACAGGAGAAAATTTCTCTCAAAATAAATAGCAGAGCTGAGCACCAAATTATGTCAGTGGTAAGGAGAGCATAATAAGGATGTATAACTAATACATGGTTTTTGTACATGAATGTATTCATTCTCAAAGCTTGCTTATAACCTGTCCCTTCAGCCAATTATCCTGGCTCAGTCTCCAAAGATGAACTAAAATAAGATAAAGTAATCCTTATCCTCATTCCGTGGAACATAATTTTTAAACCACTTTACTGAGGTATAATTGACATACAAAAAGTTGTACATATTTACTGCATACAAATTACTGAGTGTGAAGATAAGTATACACCTACAAAACCATCATGAAACATGATTTTGAAAACAACTGTTTCCTAAATCTTGGGGCATTTCATCTTTTATCTTAGAATGGGGTAACTAAAGAAAAGAAAGTGCAAATACTAGGTTATAAAATATAAATATTTGCCCAGAAACTACTGATACCTGCTCTACAAATGTATTTTGATGTCACTTCTTGAATTATCTCCATAATAAAGTATGAGAGGAACAGAAATAAAGCTCAAGTTAGCAAATAAATTTCCAAAGCAAAATATAAATTCCCTCAAATTACACAGTGATGTAGAAATGACACAGAACAGCCCCCTTTGTGCAGGTAATGCTCATGGCATTTGGAACGAAGACTTTCTAAACCACATACTGAGAGGAATAACAACAAGGTAAATAACTTTAGTTATACTTAGTTAAAGTTGTTCAGCATTATGTTTATGAGATACATGCATCTTGTTGCAGTTAACTGTCATTCATTTCTTTCCACTAATGTAGAGTATCAGAAGGTGTGACAATACCACAGCGTGTTTTCTGTTCATACAATTAATATGAATTGATGTACAAATGGGTTGTTTCTAGTTTGGACTATTAAGGTAATCTGCTCTTAACATTTGTGTGTGCATGTGTGCATGACACACATGTAAGTACTTTGGTTGAATGTCTAACGACTAATGAAAATTTTAGGTAATTGGGTATGCATATGCTCAAATTTAGTAGAAAATAAGTGCTTTTTCAAAGTGATTGTGCCCATTCATATAGCTATCAGAAGCAGAGTTTAAATTGATCTGTATTCTCAAGCATTTATTATATATGGGTTTTTTTAATTTATTTTAGCTGTTATGGTGGGTATGCAGTGGTGTTGCTTTGTGGTTTAAATTTGAATTTCCCTGATGACTAACGAAGCTGAAACACTTTTCTTATGCTGATGATCACTAACAACCTTTTCATTGGAAATGCTTGTTCCAATCTTTTTACCATTTTTTACTGTATCTTTTTATTGGTTTGTAGAAGTTCTTTACATTACTCCAGATATGAAATTTTAAAAAATTATGTTATATCTCACCCCAGTCTGTGATTCAACTTTCACTATTTTTAATGATATCATTGATTTAAAAAGTTTTTTTTATTTTAATGTACTTCAATGTATCATTCATTTTATTTGGGGTTAGTGCTTTTTCATAATTATAAATAAAACTTTTCCTATCCAAATTTTGAAACACATTTTCTTATAATCTATTCTAAAGATATTATTGTTTTCACTGTCATTTTAAGATCTATGATCTATATAAAATTGCTTTTGGATTATGATGTGATATAGGATCAGTTTTTTTCCATTTGGGCATCCAACTGACCCAGCACCATCTTTTGAAAAGAATTTTCTCTGTCACTACAAAGAGTAAAACTATATCTATAGTCTATATAGGGTGGCTTTATTTTTGGACTCTCTATTTTAGCCCAGTGATCTAACAGTCTATACTAACACCAATACCAGACTGTACAATGTAGAGTAGCTTTATCAAGACAACTGTCAGTTGATAGAATAATCTTTGCAACTTTGTTCTTCAAGGTTCTTGGGCTCTTCATGGTTCTTTGATCTAGCTATATTTTAAAATCAATTTGTTGAATTCTAGCAATAATTCTGAGTATGGGTTGATTTAATCTATAAATATTTGGGGGTAATACCATTTAATAATATTCCATCACTTCATTTCCTTTAATTACTCTCATAAATGTTTTATAATTTTCTTTTAGATGTTGTATATATGCTTTAGTAGATTTATTCTGGTACTTGGTGTGTTTTTATTTTATTACCAATAGTATTTTTATCATATTTATATATAAAATATAATTTGTGTTCTAATTAATCTGTTCATGAATAATAAATGTTCCATATTTTTTTATAAATACTTAGCTTAATAAGTGCAATGAATGG
Organism: Macroglossus sobrinus; assembly: GCA_004027375.1. Lineage (NCBI taxonomy): Eukaryota > Metazoa > Chordata > Mammalia > Chiroptera > Pteropodidae > Macroglossus > Macroglossus sobrinus. The sequence continues at coordinate 22,114 of PVKZ01003421.1, forward strand.
AAAAGATCATAGCTATGAGCACAAAGACATTTATCATAAAAATTTTTTGTTATCTCAGGGTTATTGGTCTATGTTTGGTTATAATGGAGGAGTGGAATATTGAGATTTACTGCAAGACAGATAGATACTCAAGAAGTTTTCATCACTATTTCAGGAATTCAAAGAAGAAAAGAATGGGTACAGTTGATTAGAAACTAAAATTTTGGTAAATGTAAAGATATGGGTTCCATCACTAATTTCACAAAAGAAATTTTTCTAAAGTCCACATCCCGGAAAATTCCTACTCAGAATAGCTGGGTGTTTACCTAGAGGGCAGTTCATGGCTCAGTGCTGACAGAGAAGTAACTTTCTCGTCTCAAACTTAAGGTCTAAAATCCAAGCTCTATAGACAGCTGGATCTCTCTTTGTCAGTGAGCAGATTCTTGGCAAACTCCCAGGTCCAATTTTTTGCTTTGTCCCATGTTTGCATCCCAGTAATGGCAACCAGAGGTGTATTGCAGGGAGCCCAAGACACAAACTGAGTAGCTGACTCTTTCAACACACATTCACAGTTTCTGTTTGGTATTCCCACTCTAGATATTCTTTGGTTGTATCAATATCTAAGGTCATACCCACTTGGAACTTCGGCATCCTTGAATTCATCTGTAGAATAGCTCTCCGCTGGAGCCCTATTTCTTTGATCTTGGAAACCAGCTCTCTCATCTAGCAAGTGGGCCTGGTATTGTTCATCTGAGAGACCAAAGAACAAAAGGGACACAATAAACCCTTCCCATTGAGCTCCTTCTGTAGTTAATTGATGTATTGGAGGCAGGAGACATATCCACAGTCCAGGTACATGGGTTTTTCAAGATAAATTAGACAGACAAGACTTCTACTTGCTTCTTTTATGTGTTCAGCTGTGGCAACTGTCTCGTCACTAAGTTCTTTTCAGTTGCTTCCACTAATAGCTCAGTTCTGAGATAGACTTGCAAGAGGCTTTTATTAGAGACAGCTTCTTCTCCTACCTTACACCTGCCTTTCCTTTTTAATCAAATATTTATTTAATTCTGGCATAAGTGAGGTTTTTTACTAATGTCATAGAGAGAGGGAATGTTAAACAAAGAAAATGACTGTATCTAGAGAGTGCTATTTTTAAATTAATACAGACAAAATATTACCCTATTATTATTCTAGATTAGATCTTGAATATTATGTCTGTTGACAATAATATGTATAATTAGAAAGAAAATTAAAAATTATTTGGCAGCATTATTAACCCTTATAAAATAAATGAAGCTAATTTAAGTAATGCTTGATCATAAAAGTAAAATCACCTCATTTTTTGATCAAGGAAATTAATTAAACCTACTAAGAAGTCTTTTTTAAAGTCACACTCACTAGACCACAGACACTACTTCCAAAGACTTTTTTCAAATAATTGTAAATATCCTCATTTAGAAGTTTGATAAATAAACCCCTAGCTGTTCCCTGAAAATCAGTCAGCCAGTCAAGATCCCGGGTCATTGTTCTTGTTGTTGTTGTTGTTAGTTAGTGTATCAAAAATAAAACATATTTTTATAATCTTGCATCCCTTACATCACAACATATATGAGATACATTTTTTTAATGTTTCAAAATGTTCCTCATGGATTCAGATGATTCATAGATGGTCAAAGTTTGAGAAGTAAGAATGATAATTTGGTAGAGGGAGAGGATTTATGATGGGGATGGAAGTAGTTTTAAAACCTTTAGGTGATTAAATTAAATAGTCTTCCATTTAATCATTTACTCAGTAATTATTTACTGGTGTTTGCTAGAGGCTCATCATTTTACATCCAAAATAAAAGCACATTTCAAGCTCTCAAGTCATGTTGCCTCATTAAGGCAAACAAAAAAACACAATTCTAAGTACGAATTGTGACTCATATTTTATTAAAAGTCCTTTACACTACATTTCTCCGCTTATTTGGAAGTATCCTAATGTGTATATAAACATGTATATATGTGAAGTTTGTATTTCTTGCTATTTTAATGTTTCAATTAATTTATTTTATAACTCCCTTGAGAATGTTCTAACATTTTTAGAAGTATTCTCAGGTTTGTAGTTTAATTAACTTGCTCATGGAGGATTGGTCCCTAAAGTATGTTTTTTCTCTTTTTTTATTGTGGTAAAAACACTTAACATGAGATATACCCTTTTAAAAATTTTTTTTTAATTTTAACAATCTTAGCATCCTTTTTTATTATTTTATAAGTTTCAAAGGTAAATTAAAATTCAAATTATGTAAGTCTAATTACTGCTCATCACCTTACAATTGAACCCCTTCACCTTTTCTGATCACCGCAAGCCCTTTTCCCCTTTAGTAACCACCAAAATGTTTTCTGTATCTATGAATTTTTATTTTATTTTGTTTGTTTATTTGTTTTTAATTATTCCACATATGACTAAAATCATATGGTATTTGTCTTTCTCTTTCTGACCTATTTCACTTAGCATTATACTCTCAAGTTCTAACCATGTTGTAGCAAATGGAAAGATTATGTTCTTTTTTATGGCTGTGTAGTATTCTATTGTATATATATTCCACATCTTCTTTATCCATTCATCTATGAATGGACACTTAGGTTGCTTCCATATTTTGGCTATTGTAAATACTGCTGCAATAAACACAGGGTACATATATCTTTTTGAATTAGTGTTTTCGTATTCTTCAGGCAAATACTTGAAAGTGGAATAGCTGGATGATGTGATAGTTCTAATTTTTTGAGGAAACTCCATACTGTCTTCCATCATGGCTGCACCAATTTATAATCTGACAGTGTTTGAGGGTTCTTTTTTGCTCCATGTCCTCTCCAATACTTGTTATTTTTTGTCTTTTCAATAATAGCCAACCTAACAGGTGTTAGGTGATATCTTATTGTGGTTTTGATTTGCATTTCCCTACTAATTAATGATATTGAACACTTTTTCATGTGCCTATTGGCCATCTGTATGTCTTTTTTTTTGGAAAAATGTCTATTCAGATCCTCTACCCATTTTTTAATCGGGTTTTGCTATTGTTGTTGCTGAGTTGTATGAGTTGTGTAAAATTAACCCCTTATTAGATCTATGTTTGCAAATATTTCCTCCCATTCAATAGGTCGCCTTTTTGTTTTGATGTGTCCCTTCACTATGCAAAAGTTTTTTGGTTTGATGTAGTCCTATTTGTTTATTGTTGCTTTTGCTTCCCACATCACTAAGACCATTATCAAGGAGACTGTTGACTGCTTTCTTTTAGGAATTTTATGATTTCACATATTACGCTCAAGTCTTTAATCCATTCTGAGTTAATCTTTGTGAATGCTATAAGACAGTGGTCTAGTTTTCCCAACACAATTTATTGAAGGAACAGTCCTTATCTATTGTCTGCTCTTGGCTCCTGTCATAAATTATATGTGTAGATCTATCTGGGCTCTCAATTCTGTTCCATCTTAACAAATTTGTAAATGCACAATTGAGTATTAATTATAAGCACAATGTTTTAAAGCAGTTCTCGAGAACATATCCATGTTGTATAACTGAAACTCTACACCTGTTGAACAGAAACTCATTTCCTCCTCCCACCAGCCTCTGGCAACCACCATCCTCTCTTTTACTATCTGCTTGACTATTTCAGATACCTCATATAAATTGAATTATGCAGTATTTGTGCTTCTATGACTTGCTTATTTCACTTAGTGTAATGTTCTCAAAGTTCATCCATATTATCTCATATAGCAGGATTTCTTTTTTCTTAAGGCTGAAGAGTATTCCATTGTATGTATACAACACATTATACTTATTCATTCATCCATCAATGAATATTTTTAGGTTGCTTCCATTGACTATTGTGAATAATGCTGAAATGATTACAGGAGTTCAGGTATCTCATTGAGATCCTTATTTCAAACCTATTGGATATAAAACTAGGAGTAGAAATGCTAGATCAACGGCAATTATTTTTAATTTTTTGAGGAATCTCCATATTATTTTTCATAGTGACAGCACAATTTTGCTTTCCTACCAATGGTGTACCAATTTTTACCAATACTTGGTATCTTTTTTGTTTTGTGGTTTTGGGTGTGTGTGTGTGTGTGTGTGTGTGTTTTGTAATGGCCATATTAACAAATATGAGGTAGTATCTTATTTTTTGTTTTGTATTTCCCTGATGATTAGAAATGTTGAGCATCTTTTTGTTTTGCATTTCCCTGATGACTAGAAATGTTTATATACCCATTGGCCATTTGTATGTCTTCTTTGGAAAAGTATCTATTCAATTCCTTAGCCTATTTCGTAAATGGGTTGTTTAATTGTTTCCTATTAAGTTCTAGAAGTTTCTTATATATTTTGGAGATTAACCACTTACCAGATAAACTGTTTGCAAATATTTTCCACCATTATACAGGATGCTTTTTCTCTGTTGATTGTTTCCTTTCCCGTGCAGAAGCTTCGTCATTTGATGTAGTCCCACTTGTCTATGCATCCTTTTGTTGCTTGTGCTTTTGGTGTCATATCCAAGAAACCACTACTAAGACCAGTGTCATGAGGGTTTTCCCATTTTCTTCTACGAGTTTTAGAGTTTCACATCTTATGTTTAAATATTTAATTCAATTTGAATTGATTGTTGTTTGTGGTATCAGGGTCCAATTTTATTTTCCGACATGTGGATATTCAGTTTTCTCACCACCATTTATTGAAGAGATTATTCTTCCTCTTTCCCCACTTTGTATTTTTTGGCACTGCTGTGGAAGATAGGTTGGCTGTATATATGTAGGTTTATTCTTTATTCTTTTCCATTATTCTGGATGTCTTTTTTATACCAGTACCATATTATATTAATTATTGTAGCTTTGAAATAAGAAAGTATGATGACTTCAGTTTTGTTCTTCTATCTCAAGTTTGCTTAGAAAATTCTGGGTCTTTTATGGATTCATATGAATTTTAGGTTTGTGTTTTCTATTTCTGTAAAAATATCATTGGGAGTTTGATAGAAATTGCATTGATTATGCAGATCATATTGAATAGTATGGACATTTTAACAATACTGTCTTCCAATCCATGAACATTAAACATTTTCAACTTATTTATGTCCACTTTAATATTTTTCAGCAGTGTTTTATAGTTTTCAGTGTACAACTATTTCACTTCCTTAGTTAAGTTTATTTTATAGAAGATGTATGAACTATTTTGATGTAATTTTAGTGTTTGATATGAAGTGGGGGCACAAATTCATTCTTCTGCGTATGGTTATCACATGTCACGGAACTATTTGTAAAAAGATTATTATTTCTCCATTAAATTTTTAATTTCATTTGTTCCAGATTAAATAGAATTCTGAATACCAGGGCAGCTTACATAACTGGTGAGAATGTGGCATGCCAGAAACACTGAAAATTAATGAAAGGTCAAATGATAACCTTGATAAGAATTAAATTAAATTTTTATTTTAGGCAACTAGTTGTCTCAGACTCCAAAGACCAATAGTAATATAGGCTCACTATAGTAATGGAATCAGTTTTCAAGTAACATTTTATTTCACTGGGTTTCACCAGCAATTTAAAGCACTCCCTTTTAGCTGGTGGAAAGATGGTGTGGCACCACTCAGAACAACAAATCCTTTGGCTTTATCGACTTCTACATTGTATACTGACTAAGTCCCTTAGAAAAGGCAATGTGATGCATTATAATTTCAAAAATAGCCAGAGATTGAAAATTACTGCACCAAAGAGCATGTTGTTTTGGCCTTTAGTCTAAAGGGCAAATACAGACAAATCAGAGTATAGAGCTTGTGCCATATATAGGGATTTGTTTCCTGCACAAAACTCCAAAGAAAACAGAGCATTCAAATGGTAATGAAGAGAGGGCCTGGATGCAGATAATGGTATATTAAACTTGGATGAGCTAATTGTGCATTTTCATGTGAATCAGCCTCCTGCTAAGACTCATTAGGAATGCACATTAAAGATATAGACAAATGTGCCGCCTTTTAATCAAGTGTCTTATTTCTAACAACACTATTAGTATTGTGAGCATTCTGGTAAGTGGAATTTTTGACTGAAATTTAATTGTACAGCCTGGAAATTTAATACCATTTCAAAGCTACAAGAATATTTTCATGTGAGGGTAGAATGAGAAAAAGTGGGGGTGGGGGGGAAGAAGAGTGGACTAGAATAGAAATTGATAGATTACTTTATTTTCTCCTAAAAACTAAATATGCTGGCCTCTTGAGCTGAATTCTTACTTGGAATCCATACAAATTCCCACAAAATATCAGTTTACAGATGGTGCTGAGGAAATGACAGTCAAGACCATAGCAACAATGCTTAGGAAAAACAAGAAGCATTTCTGCAAGACTGTGATAGAACACATGGGGAGCCTCAGATGGAGAGATGTTATGTACAGGGCAATCTGCATCCAGAAGAGCAGAAAAATACTCATATGATTATATTTAGACATGTAGCAGGTGAGCAAAACATGATTTTGCTTATTAAGAAATTAAAATTCAAGTGGTTCACCCTTAATACTATAAAATTCCTTGCAGAAGAAATGTTCACTTATTTCTATTCATTTTATTCCACACTTTTAAGAGACAAATATTTAAAATTTGGTTGTATTTGATTCCAAAGTATATTAAAGGAGATAAAGAAAAAAGGCTACCACAAAACATTCATCTTACAAAGATATGTCTAAATATTGAAGTCATTTCTGTGAGATTCTGGGATAATGGCATGCTAGTCACATGTCACTACTCTCCTCTCATCCCCAACACCTTTTCTAGAGAAGGTGATAGATCCAGGCAAGAAGGCTGCTAGTAGACTATGAAGAGTGCATCAGAAAATACAAGGCTTGCTGAGATTTCCAAGGAAAAAAAATCAAGGCATAGCTTTCTTCTCCAAGAGATCTAGAGTAGAAGATTAAGTCTGTCCCTCCACAATCTTAGAGAGCTGTGATGAGTGGTCCCAAGTAGCTGAAGCCTTGAGATCTCTGGAGGTTAGGCACATGTTCAACTACTTTTTGTGATGCTTAGAGCATCTACTTAATTGTGAAAACACTAATGGTCCCTAGTGGAAAGAAGCAGCACTTATGGCCAAGGCCTGCATCTGGGATATGGCAGCCAATCCCTGGGAGAAAGAGAGCAGAGAGGGATCCTCCCCAAACCATTAAAGAAAGGTTAGAGTCTATTCAGCTCATTCCCACTGAACCCACACAAGAACTACTATGCCTTACATTACTAGCTCATTTGCCACAGTAGAAGAGAATATGATACATCAGGGTATACAGTTAAAGAGATATACAACCATGACTAGGTTTAAGAAATGCATAGATAATCTTTTTTATCACATTATCTGCATCCAAGCTCTCTCTTCATTACCATTTATTACTTTTTTAAAAAAAAAGAAATTGAAGAGAAATAAAGTTAGGTTTATGAAAAATATAAAATCTCAGAATGAATTTAGATTTAAGAACTGTGAGATATCAATTAAAATCTTGAGGAAAACTATAAAATCTGATCCAAGAGACAAATAATTTCAACAGACAATCATAGAATGAACCATTAATTAAACTACTACCTTTAAAATAGCCTCACTTCAAATTGTTTTATAGCTGAGTTCTACCTTATTTTAAGTCCTACCTAATTTTAAACAATATTTTACTATTTCTTTCTAGGTCATAGGAAAATATGGAAAGAATTTCAATTCATCATATAAAGCTAGGATACTTTTGCTAAAGAAAACTTAACCCCAATCTCACATAAAGCATAAAAATAAATTTTATGGTACAAATTATGAAAATTTTTCTGGAGAAAAATCATATAACATGCTGCATTAGTCAGGGTTCTCTGAGAGAGAGAGAAAGAGAGAGAGAGAGAGAAGATTGAGATCACAGGCATTTCTTCAGACAGTTATGAAGGCTGAGAAATCCCACAATCTGCTATTTGCAAGCTAGAGAAATAGGAAAGCCATTGGTGATAATTCAGTTCAATTCTAAAGACCTGAGAATCAGGGGACTGATGGTGTATGTCTCAGTCTGAGTCCAAACACCCAAGAAAGTCCAAAGGCAGGAGAATATGGATGTCCCAGCTCAAGTAGAGAGAGTGAATTTGCACTTCTTCTGCTTTTTCGTCTTCTGCCTTCTATTCAGCACCTCAACAGATTGGATGATGCCCACTCACCATCCAATAGGGTAATCTATACTCAGTCTGTGAATTCAAATACTAATGTCTGCAGACACTCTCACAGACACATCTAAAGAAACGTTTTACAAGTTATTTGATCATTCTTACCCTGTCAAGTTGATAAATAAAATTAAGCATCACACATACTGAGGGGACCTTCTTAAGATGACCCTGTTATATAACATAAAATAATTGCCAAAACCTCTGTAAATCAAATCAAAGGATAAGCAATACACTGGGAAAAGCATTTAGAATGAACATGACAAATAAAAAGATAATATTTCTAATACACAAAGTTCTAATTGAGTCAACTAAAAAAAAAACAAAAAATATAATGATGATTTTAGGAACTATATAGATGTCTAACCAATGTACTATATACTTGAAACTAATTAAAATAAATTTTAAAAATTCATATATATATGTATATATGTGTGTGTGTGTGTGTGTGTGTGTGTGTGTGTGTGTGCGCGTGTATAATGATGAATATTAGGAGCCAAGCCACAAAGAAGGAAATACCAATGGTCATTAAACACCAAAAGATTTTCACCTTTACTAGGCATCCACATTGCATCATGAATGAGATATACTTTTTCACTTATCAGATTAGCCAAGGTTGTAAAACTTTATGGTATCCTGTGACAGAATTTGAGAAGAAAAGGCATGCCCACCATTGTTTTGAAAGTGTGGATTTTAAAACTTTTTTGCAATATAATCTCACAATATCTATAAATTTAAAGGGTACTTATTTTTGAACAAGCTGTCATATATTTTAAAAATCAATCCTAGAAATTTCAGACTTTAAACATTTGTTGAAAAATTTTAAAAAGAGAGAAAAAATAAAAGAATACATGATCATAGAGAAATGTTTGGATGAACATGCCCCAAAAAGCTGTGTGTGTGAAGGGCAAGGAACAGGGTGAGCACTGAAAAGGTAATACTAAATTTATTTTTAAATATTTCTATATTTTTATTTATTACTATAAATTTGTACTTCTTTTGGTAAAAATATTATACATACTTATGTATAAATGTCACATTTATATCCTGTGTAGATCATACATATCATGTATATCATACATACATTGTATGTATCATGCATATGTATACATATATATTTAATATGCTCTAAATCTCTATCATTCAACAGTTGTTGAATCATAGAAAGATATAGTCTTAGGAACTGAAGATTTGGGGAATATGGAGATGCCTTATTGCATCCTTTAGAGAGCTGTTAACAAGGTAATTTCTCACTCTGTCTTATGTTAAGTTTTAGAGGAGTCTGCTTGCCTTTAATCTTGATTTAAAATACTTTCTCCAAAAACTCTTGTGCACTGTTTGTGGGATTGTAAATTAATGCAACCACTACGGAAAACAGTACAGAGATTCTTCAAAACTATACCTAGCAATTCTACTTCTGTGTATTTATCCAAATGAATCCAAAACACTATTCAAAAAGATATATTCAGGAGTTCTAGTCAAGATAGTGGAGTCAGCAAAAGCTGTGCTTGCCTCCTCTCCCAACTACATCAAAATTTCAACTAAACTACCAAACAATCATCACTGAGAATCGCCTGAAGTCTAACTGAATAGAAGTTCTTAACTAAGAATATTAAGAAGCCATCTTGAGAAAGGTAGAAGGGGTGGAGATGCAGAATGTGCTGGTCCCACACCCATATGTGGCAGTTAAAAATTGGGAGGGCTAACTTGGCTGCAGTGGTCACTTTGAGGAGCAAGGGGTCTCAGTCCCATACCAGGCTCCCATGCCCAGTGCTCCAGTTCCCCATAACTTCTGGCTGTGAAAATAAGCAGAGATTGTAGCTGAGTGAAATGGAAGGCTACTGGAGTCCTAGGCACGCCTCTTAAAGGGCCCACACACGGATTTACTTGCTGATGGACTTTCTCTAAGCTCAGTGCTAGGGCAGCCGCTAGAAAGGCACCAGAGACATATGGGGAGGAACTGAATTATGAGGTATATGGCGGCTTGTTCAAAAATAAGTATGTCTTCAGGATAAGGGATGGAGGAGCAACTGCCAGACAGAAGTGCTGGCAGAAACCATTGTTTCTTTGTTGAGCTATCCCCTCACCCAGCATGCAGATGCAGGTGGCTGCCATATCTGAGTTTCATCAGGCTAACACCCTTCTCCCAGCTCTGGTGATTCCCTGAAACCTTGACCCAAGCAAATGCAGGCCCACCCAAGCCACTTCCAGGGGCTTTTCCATACAAATGCCCTGCCTAGGCTCATGATACAAACTTTCTTAAAATCTCCCCAAAGTTCACAAACTCCAAACAAGCAGAATCTGACCTCAAAGTGCCCCATACTTCAAACCTAGCACTAGCAGCGGCCAGCCTCAGTTCATAGCTGAACCTCTTCCAGACACCTCCCAGCCCAGCACAAGGGGCAACAATCTGCAGGTCACTTTGTAGTTCATACCAAGTGGCCTCAGGCAGGGCACAGACAGCAGCTGAACTTGGCTTGCAATAGAGCCCCTGTAAAAAAAAAAAAAAAGCCCCAGAACCAACACACCTGGTGCCCAGCTTCAGACCACACCAGAGCACCAACCACCTCCACAAAAGACACACCCAAAGGGCAGACTGGGCAGGCAGCAGAGCCCAACTAAAGTTAATCCTGCTCCATAGAGTCAGCCCCTACACAATAGCTCCTCCACTGTAGTCATGGCCCATCCTCACAACCAGTCAGAGGGCCAATCCCTCCAATCCATGTGCAAACAGCAACCAAGTCTCAACTACAACAGGAGGACACACACAACCCACAGAAGGGACACTCCTGGAGCATCTGGTTCAGTTGACCAAGGAGACTATGCCACTAGGACCCCATAGGACACCTACTACCTAAAGCCACTCTACTAAGACCAGAAGACATAGCAGCTCTAATACATAGAAACAAACACAAGGAGGCAGCCAAAATAGGGAGAGAAAGAAACATGTCCCAAGTGAAAGAACAGAACAAAGCTCCAGAAAGAAAATCGAAAAAATGGAGACAAGCAATCTGCCAGAGGCAGAGTTCAAAATATTGGTTATAAGAATGCTCAGTGATCTTAGTGAGAACTTCAACAAAGAGATAGGAAATGTAAAAATGGATATAGAAAACATAGAAAGAACCAGTCAGAAACAAAGAATGCATACTGAAATAAAGAATATATTAAAAGAAATTAACAGTAGGTTAGATAAAACAGAGGATCAAATCAGTGATTTAGAACAGTGGTCCTCAACCTTTTTGGTACCAGAGACCAGTACTCCTATGAGAATCTAATGCCTGATGATCTGAGGTAGAGCTGAGGTGGTGATGCTAGCACTGGCAGCAGCTGTAAACATAGATGAAGCTTTGCTTGTTCACCTGCTGCTCACTTCCTGCTGTGCGGCCTGGTTCCTAACAGGCCACAGACAGGTACTGGGGACTGGAGACCCCTGCTTTAGAAGAAAAGGAAGCAGAAAACACCCAGTTAGAACAGCAAGAAGAAAAAAAAAAGAAAATGAGGCTGTTTTAAGGGGTATCTGAGACAACATCAAGCATACCAACATTCACACTGTAGAGATACCAGAAGGAGAGAAAGGAATTAAAAATGTATTTGAAGAAATAATGATGAAAAGCCTCCCTAAACTGACAAAGGAAATAGACATACAAGCCCAGAAGTGCAGAGTCCCAAACAAGATGAATCCAGAGGCCCACACCAAGGCACATGATAATTAAAATGCCAAAGGTTAAAGAGAAACGGAGAATCTTAAAAGCAGCAAGAGAAAAGCAGTTAGTTACCTACAAGAGAACTCCCATAAGACTGTCTGCTGATTTCTCAACAGAAACTTTGCAGACCAGAACGGACTGGCACAAAATATTCAAAGTGATTAAAAGCAAGGACCTACAACCAAGACTATACTACCCAGTAAAGCTATCATTTAAAATTGTAGGACAGATTAAGAGATTCCCAGACCAGGAAAAGCTAAAATCCATCACCACCAAACCAGTATTACAAGAAGTGTTAAAAAGACTTATTTAACAAGAAGGGGAAAAGATAAAAAATATGAATAATAAAATAGCAGTAACTACATATCCATCAACAATTACTTAAAACATAAATAAATTAAATGCTCCAATTAAAGGACATAGGGTGGCTGAATGAATAAGAAAACAAGACCCTTCCATATGCTGTCAACAAGAAACACACGAACTGAAAGTAAAAGAATAGTAAAAGATATTTCATGAAAATGGAAACAAACAAAAAAGCTGGGGTAGCAATATTTACACCAGATAAAATAGACTTTAAAACAAAGGCTATAACAAGAGACAAAGAAGGACCCAGTAATCTCACTTCTGAGTATTTAGCAAAAAAAAAAAAAAAAAAACCCTACTTCAAAGCGATATGTGCATGTGCATCCATATGTTCGCTGCAGCATTATTTACAATAGCCAATATAATGAGTCAACCTGTATGTCCAGCTCCCCTGTCAACCATCAAACTTTGAAAATGATAGTAGTTACCTTTCGGTTACACATATTCATTAACCTTGTTGGTTACATTATCATTGTTAAGGCAATGACTGGTCATGTATAGGGGCATTTTCTAATAATGTCTCCCCATGTGGAACTAAAAATATATATTTTACCTGGTTTACATATTTGTATTAACTATTTAAAGAAATATTAGACAAAAGAAAGATTAGACACATCCCATGATGGCTCTGAAGGATATAAAATTGGGAATATTGTTGACAGCTATCAATCTGATTCTAACTTAGTGAAAAAAAATTACATTTGCCTAAGGATAGAGAGAATGATTCTAGAACTCAAGGGTTTTCTTTAATGGAAAGTATGGGACTAGATAATGTAAGCCTTAGGTTATTTCTTTCCCTGAGATTCTGATTTTATGCTTTGCTCTCCACTGGCAGCTGGGCAGGGAGACAGCTGAGGCAGACAGTGTAGTGTATGGGCAAGACAGATATAAGACAATGTTTTAAATCAAAAGAAGATTATAGTCTCAGAGAAAATCTGAACAACAATTAGATATAGTTGGCTATTAGCTACCATATTGGATAACACAGCTTTCACGTGTTTGAATCTAATTAAATCACACAGTCCCAAATAAATCTTAATCTTTTACAGATTTTTGTTTACACTTTCTTCAGCAGTTTTATCCCTTTAAATGGGATTTACTGAAAGCAGCTCAGCCATTTGTTTTTCTAAATCCCTCCACATTAGTCTAGACTTTTATGGACACTTATTTCACAACACTTAGAAACATAAAAACTAAAATTATGGTTTATTTCCCATCCTGAGATATAGATGCACCTACACATTTTTAGCTTGACTTTCACATTTTCAAGAACTCCAAGTCTGCTTTGCTGATTCTTCCCAGAAGACATTTGTGTTTTAATAGAAAATATGAACTGCAAGAATGAGATTGGAATGCTCATTGTTCTTCATAATGAATTTCATTCCCATACAGCTTGTTCATGCTCTAGTCAGCTCAGGAAAGGCTGTCATCTTTGCTTAACCCACACAGTGCCAGATTAGGGTATCATATAGAGACTCAAGTAACTAGATACTAAGAAATGGGAAAGTTCTGACTAATCATAATGACTTGTTAACTTAGAATTTCTCTGTTTGAAGTAACAAACTGAATGAGACATGTATACAACATGATGAATTAAAGAGAAGAAAATTAGGACCTCTAATACAAGCAAGCAAGTATAACTAAGTATGCTTTATCATCAAAATTTCCTTAACTTCTTTGAAGTAAGGATAGAAGTCTCAATTTTAAAACTGAGAAACCACAAAAGTTCTTTAGTGAGACTTTTATCTTGGCACTAAAATTTAATGGAAATGATCACATATGACCTAAATGTATTGGGAAAAGTAACATTCCTGCCAATATCTTCAATAATAGATTCATAAAAATCATATAAACTGTTTTAAATTATGTTTCTTTTATTTTAGCTTCTATTTATTTATTTTTATTTAATTTGAGATACAAGTAGTTTTGCTTGTCAACTTGGGAAAACTCACTTAGCCATTTCTGAGGAGAGCTTGTTTTATAGTAAACAACAGCTTGTAGACAGAGTAGATAAAGTATATTGATCATGCTGGTATCACCTACAAAGAGGAAAATTTCTGTTCATATTTGTTATTATACCCTTATGCAAGAATCACTACAATTTTCACAAAAGTATTCTTTAGTAAAAACTGAAATGGAAGAATAAAGCAGTGTCTTTTAATGTTCATGGACATAGGCTATGAGATTATAATTTATAGTGACTATAACGTAACCCTGCCACTAGTAAAATAAAGATCCCATGATCAAGAAGAAGAGGTGGGAGATTGCTATCATAATTTTAGTTCTTGATTTAAAATATCTACTAGTCTCTCACTAATAATAAAATAAATTCCAAACTCACCATATATCAAAAAGCCTCATTCAATCATGATGTTATGTACTCTTCCAAGAGCATAAGCCTTGCTTTACATCACTGTTACTTGCACTGAGAAACTTCCCTTTATCACATTGATCTCTGGTAAGAGTTTATATGGATTTGTGCTTATTTGCTTGATGTCTGACTTCCCATCAGATAGCATCTTCTCATTAGGTGGTAACGTGCATCTTACTAGGCACAATACTCGACATTCAATACATACCTAATATATATTTGCTTTAAATGAAGAAATTAATAAATCTTACACATCCATCACATTCTTGATTACTATTTTTCACTGTCTATATTATTTTTCATGTTTCAAAAGCTCCAATAATCTTTAGTTTCACATTCCTCAAACTATTCTGAACACTGTTGTCAGTTAAATTTTCCCAAAACACAGCTGTACCATGTCACAATTCAATTCACATATTTTCCATGGTTTTTCATTATCTAGAGTCTAGATCAGCCTTGCTCAATCGGAGTTCCCAGAAAGAATTAAACACAAATGCCCTGGGCACCCATAGCATATAATGAATTAACTTCTCTCTTGTGCATCTAGATGGGTGATAGCTATATAGTAACTTTGGGATGACTGAGAAAATAATCACTCAGTTTATTTTATGTAAGGCTTAATTCTCTTGTGAAACTGCAACTGAGAAAGACTAGTTCCAGGAAAACAATATGGACCTGCCTTAATTTTCTGGTCTATTCTCCTATAACTCCTCTTCACATTCCCTTGGTATCATACAAATTGGACTCTGAACAACAACCATCAGGGATTTCTGTTTCCAATTAACATTCCCATCTCTTTGCATACCTATTATGTGTCTCTTTGCTTAAAATCTTACCCAGTTTTTAAGATTAATCAAAAATACCCCATGAATTTTTACTGCCCCAGTAATTTTTTTTTCCATCAGGCTTCCTGGATAGAATTGAACTGATTTCACTTAACTTAACATGACAGATATATATATTTTTTTATTAGGTTTACTGGAGTAACATTGGTTAATACCATTATACAACTTCCAGGTGTACATTATAATTTGACATCTGTATATTGTATGTTTACCACCCAAAGTCCAGTTTCCTGCAGCTGCCATATATTTGATCCCCTCTGTTGATTTCACCTTCCGCCATCCCACTATATTTGACCCCTTTTAACAGTTTATCTACCCCTTCCTCCACCACTCCCTACCCTCTGATAACCACTAGTCTATAGTCCACGGCCATGAGGCATGAGAAATAGTTTTGTGTACTTTTTTTAGTTCCTTGAAAGCTGAACTTTTGTTCACAAATAAAGAGCACTGTGACTTTTGCAGAGGAGAAGCTACATTCAGAGAGCAGACTATCATGCTGTTGAGGGAAAAGATCTAAGCAGAGCTATGAAATTATGAAAAGATGTAGGAAGAAGTGCAAGTATGCTCCGATACAAAACGTCGGCTTTCCACCACTGCCCACATAAAGAGCAGCATGGCAAGGAGTTAAACATCTGGAGAAAATATCAGAGAATTATGAGTCACCGTTTCCTTGCAAAGTTGTGCTTTTTTTTTTATTCAAAACACAGGATCTCTCACATATACACACATATACACACACTCTCACACATGGACTCTCTCTGTTATAGAGAGAAATATACTCAATGCTTTATTCACTATCTATTCCTGGGAAAGCAACTGGCATAGGGCATAGTTGAAAAGAGGGTGAGAAGATTTTATAGTAACACTACCCTTCAAACCTGAGGATGTTCCTCTGACTTTGGTTGAGACTCACTTTCTTGAGCAGACTGTTTGACCCTTTATAATGAAAATAATAGTTTTTTGAGCAATTGTTTACTATTATTATATCATATTGTTCTAAAATGTCTACAGAGCCTCTTGCTCTAAATATATAGTACATATGTGTGTGCATGTGTGTATATGCATACATACACTCGTATGTATATATGTAACTTTAAACTTATAGCCGATTTCAAATTTGTATATTTAACTGCTAACTTTCACGAAGTTCATTGTAATACACAGCCCATGTCTGCACTGTGATACTATTTTATTATAAATCTCTTCTGGGCATATGCTTGTTTATGATATTTAATACATTAATGTCACAATGTGCTAAATGGTCCACTTGATGGTTATTTTCAAAAAGGTGAATATGCACTTTTAAGTACTTAAAGAATCAGAATGTAAATTAATTACTAAAAGTACATAATGGTCAATGTTTTATTATAAAATTCTGCTATTAACTTAGAGTTTATTAACCATATTTAGAAAAGCATCTATCACTTAGAAATCAATTTAATTAAAAGCTGTCTACTTTTAAGTCTGAGCCTAAAAGAAATTAAAATATTCATAAAAACCTGAAAAGTGTGTTTTAAGAGGTCATTCTGAAAATTAATTTTATTGATGTAGGATATTCCAGTTGAGAGTAGGCTGTTAGTCTCAGTTTGCCTACAGTAGCATGTCTACCCATTAAACTGACAAACGAGATCAAGTAATTTCTGCCATATAACTTCTTTTCATTTAAAGTTAAAACAACATCAATAAGCAAAGATACAGAGGTAGGTATATAGGTGTGTGCAATCATAATATAACATTACAACAGTTAATGCTGAAATAATTTAAAATATATTCCCTAGATCTTAGAAAGTATAAGAAAAGAAAAACTATATAGCATAAGATATTAAAGGAAATGTAAAAACAAATTATACAGAGTTTTATAAAATTAAAAAGCAGAATAAGTGATAGATCACATTAAATGGAAATCAAATAAATTCCCTATTAAACCTCTGGCTGAGAAATAGATAACACTGTTACTCCTCCCACCCACGCAGCTGAATGCTAAGATATTTTTTGATGGAGACACATTAACGTTGTATCAAGAACAACTTATATTAGCCCCAACAGAACAATAAACTGTATTGCAAGGGAAAATTGTATTATATAGAAAATGGGTAAATTTTCAAGACACTATGTGAAGGTCCCAAGACTGCAGTATAGACCACCTAGTTTAAAAAAAAAAAACAGCCCAGAAAACAAGCTGCTACATGAAGAAAGCATGTAGTATAACAATACCTTGCAGTCTGCAATGTTACCAAAGTCCTAGCTCTCAAGAAAGCTGGGAAACTATTTTTAAAAAGAATAGATAATAGAAACAAGTTAGAATAATACTCCTCTTACAAAGAGTAAGAAGCAGTATGGCTCAAATACCAAGTTGAACTAGCTATATGACTTGCAAAGGTTTACCTTTCCAATCTTGTCATTTTATTGTAAATATAATAAAAACCATTATTACCTTACCAATTTTCATCTCTTTAAAATATTGCACTCTAGGTCAGTTGGCATGAAGACACACATACACAGACTCAGTAGGGTGAAAATAGGTGAGTAAAGTCTGTTACTTGGAGTTTTGGGGTTTTTTAAAGAGTGAAAGATTTTTAAAAATTCTTTATACATGTATATATCTGGGAAATAGGACTAATGATGCAGAACTTCCAGAGCTGTGCCAATCAAATGAGATTACAACATAAGACACTTAGCATTGGTGCACTTACACAATGCACCGTCGGCTCCCAATGCCATGACGGCCATGGGGAAATGTGGGGGTAAGGCTTAAACTGTACAAAACAACAGTGGAATGTTTGTCACTTGTACTTTGACTTATGCAAATTCAAGTGTAGCTGCTTGAGGAAAAGAACAAAGAGCGAGTATTGGCAATCCACCCTCCACTTTTCTCGATGAACATATGCTGCAGTACAAGGGGGGCCCCAGCAAGAGAATCTGCTGTTTCCTCATCAACCCATCTGCTTCCAATACTGTGAATACCTCAGCTCACTAAGCATGATTCTGGGTTAAATATACATAGCTTTCACATTGGATGATGCCAAAACACAAGCCAAATCATCTGATGTTCAATTGAAGAAATGATGATTGGATCAATGCTGCAGGAGAAGCTGTCTGACTTCGTTGGTCTTTTTGAGGTTATCCACATCTATATACTATTTTCAGTGATTTGTGGTAACTTTCAGGGGAAATGTTTTACTATATTCCAGTTCCACCTTATAAGAAAACTTTAGAAGCCTCCTCTGTGTAGAATGTATCTCCACTTTATAAATATGGATGGGAAAAACACCTACAGGGAAAAGACAGGAAATATTTTTAATGATCCCACTAAATCTGGGGTAGCAACAAAACTCAAACCCAGTCCAAAACATAAACACTGAAGATGGTTTGATCAGAGTGAGCCAGATGAAAGCTTACCTAGTTAATCGTTGCAACATATTTTAAGAATAGGAGCAAAGGTGCTGCAGGCATCAAAAGGAAGCTTCATCCCTAACCAGAAGTGTGGTGTAGGAAAGCATCCTGAGAAATGAGAACATCAGCCCATGTACTGGAGACATGGGTCAAGACTCAGGAAGGAAAAACGTAAGGCAGAGATGACTATTTTGAAGACATATGTGCCTTTCTGTGTGTGTGTGTGTGTGTGTGTGTGTGTGTGTGTGTGTGTGTGTGTGTGTAGGGGTAGGGGGAGTAGGTGTGGTATACACTCCCACCCAGGTGTGCCATCTCATAAGAGAAAGAGCAATGGTAGAGATAGTAGAGAGACAAAAAGAACACTAGACGCCACTGCCATATGATACAGCACTGAACATTTAAGAGTTCTACTACCTGAGGGTGACAATCTGGGCTATAGGGTTTTGTAGTGCAGGGAAGAATTTTAAACACATCTTTGGCTGGGCTTTCACTGGCCTTGCTTAGGGGGTCACTGGATAATTATAACATACATATAGAGTTCATTTGTATTGAGACTATTTAATTACCATTTGTTAAGCAGATCCCTGGGCTATCAGATGGTGCACCACCTGGTTCAACAAAAGACCCACAAGGGAATTGAAATAGAGGCATTTATTACTCACAGAGTCTGGAGGAAGTACAAGGCAGGCCTTGAGGGAAGATCAAGGTAAGATGCCAGTGAAGACTGCTGCATCACCTGAGACATACATCTCTATTAGGGTCCACAGGTAGAGTGCTTTGTGGTTTCCAGACTATGGCCAAATTGGTCCATTGAAATCAAAAAGAGTGGGGGTTTGGTGAGCTTCTCGACAGTTTTATCTAAGGGGAGCACAAAGGGAAGGCCCTGGGAGGGAAGGAGGGGTGTCAGGATAGGGGTGTTGTGGGGCATGTTAGTGTCAGTTCAAGACCCCAGCAGGCCACCTGGCCACATGAAATGGATGCTGAGGAAGCTCAATTCTCAACAGTCAGGAAAGACCAATCTGTCAAGGATGGAAAAATAGGAAACCAAACTAGACCAATCCTTCTCCAATCTACTAATTTAAAAGTTTTCCTTGCTCTCAGTGACAGGCATAATGTCCAGGGGATTCTTCTAGCTAGATGGTCACGAGAAGGAGTGACTGTGTGCCTTGGATGCCTGAGATGTTTCTTTACAGGAATCTGTGATGACTACCAGCCCTGGGCTGTACTGTTAAACACAGATTTAATCTTCCTGGGCTTTCCCCATCCTTGATAGTTAATGTTGCTTTGTTGGGAGTAGGGTGAGGCCCTGTGACTGACACTCTATTTACAGGCATTTGCTGTGAGGATGAGAAACTAGGCAGAGAGGCAGAGATTTCTGATGACCCTCCACTGGTCCTACTTCAACAAAGGTTTCAGGTTTAAAGAGAGAACCAGTTACAAAATCAATTTAGTAAAACCGGCTGCATCTTCATGAAAAAGGCTAACTGTGTACCATGGATGTGACTTTTTGTCATCAGTTTTTGTAAATACACAGGTAGGGAACACTGCCAGTAGCCCTAATATTCCACTAAAGGGGCAGCAATTATGTCAAAACAAAACTATATTGTATATTCGTAACTCATATTGTACACTTGCTATCTGTTGCTGGCAAAAGAATATAGCAGAAAATATTCAATAAGACAGAGAATTGCTAAGCAGCTGGCTAATCATGGACTATGCAATTATTATATTTTCATTCTGGCTCTGAAAACAGAAAGGCTTAAAATGAATGAAATATGCATCGGCGCCTCTAGCAACAAAATTAAGCCACCTTATTAACTGCGATTTTTACAAAGGTTTCAAGAAATACTCATTAGGCTTTTTGTTTGAATTGAACTCATCTTCTGCCTCATCTTAATTCCTAGAATATAAAGAAACTCTTACTTGAACACCTCGGTTTTTACTGAGAGATATGAAATAAAATACTTGGATATTCTGGAAATAGAATATGTATTTTTACAAGGACAATATTAGCTGTTTCATATTGTATTTAGCTTATTCCTATAGTGATTATCTTGTTACTGTTATTATTCACTATCATTACACTCAAAACGTTATGCTAAGAACTTATACAAGATATCACTAATAATTTTAAAACAATAAGGCAATGGGTGGCTCCATAGTGTAGGGGTTAGCACGTCTGCTTTACATGTAGAGGGTCCTGGGTTCGTGCCAAGGTGGAGCCACAGACCACACACCAGGTGCACCAGGCTCCCCCGTGTTCACCAGACCCTGGGTGCACCAGGCTCACTGGGGTGCACCGGGGTTCCAGGCCCCGGGGCACCAGGCCCACAGTGCATACTGCGAGTGTGTGAGAAGAGATGCCTCACCTTCAGAGATCCAGTTCTTAAGGGAAAACGGCAACATCCATAGATCAGGGGTGGAAATGTGGAGTGAGGAATTAAAGAGGAGGGAATAAACAAACAAACAAACAAACACGAACAATAAGGCAAGACAGGAATTCACTACTGTCATTTACTAGGTAAGGGTAGTTTCAGAGTACAATTAGCTTTCTGAAGCTCTTACAGCTAATAAATTCCAAAGCCTCTATTAAAACTCGTATTAGAACAATTCCAAAGTTTACAAGTATATCCATCCCATTAGTCATGTTTCCATATAAAAACTTGTCAAGGATCAATGAAAAAATGCATAATTTATATTTTACTATTATATCAGTCAAACTAATAAAACTAATGTAATGAGATATTTTCATTAAATGTTAGCTATGTTACTCATAAAAGTTTTATAACTATTAATCTCAAGTTATTAAAGTTTCTAAATACTTAGTATTAAAGGCCCACACATGACTATTGCTTCTTCATCTTCAGAAAATCATCCAAGAAAATAAATCATAAAATGAGAACGTTATTGGAAATTTTTTATCGCCAGGTTTTCAATCATTTTGAAATGATATTTGGCATTCTCAACTAGGAGAACTGTGCTATATATTCAATTGAAGAGATTGTTGACTGAAAGGATTAACAGTAAATTCACAGGAAAGGAAGTAACTACCTTGAAATTGTGTTTGATCTCAAGAATTTTTATAGCTCCCTCCCACATCCTACGACCTAAGCTCCCTCCCACATCCTACAACCTACCAGACAAAAATAGAAGGAAAAATCAAACAGGTATAAAACAGCTACCTGTACAATTAAATTAAAACCAAACTCCTACTGTGAATAATAAGTATTAATTAATCTGTCTAATTCACATTATACCTATCTTCATAAAAATCTTCTAAACTACTAGACATTCTCTGTACCACCAAAGAATCTGCAAGTAGAACAAAACATCCAATCAAGGCTACTTAATTGCCCCACCACTAAACTGGTTGAACTTCAGTCAGTGAACAGGCTGACAACATCCTACTTGTGATGATTATCACCGGCTCAAATAACCCTTTTGCTTGAAATTCTCAAACCAACAATAAAATTATTTATAAGGCCCATACCAATTACAAAAATATTGAGCATATTCTCCCTTCTAAAAGCTCTGGAATGAGTTAAATACACTGTGTGAACCAGGTTCTTAACTCACACTTTTAAGTCAATATTACCATTTGCCTGCTTTTGAAACTGGAAGAGCCCTTTCCATGACGTTCACTTTTCACAGTTTAAAGCAGGATAACAGAAAAGCTTCTGGACACAGTTAAAGGCTACTTCTAATGGAGGAGAATCAGTAGTAATTAAGAATGATAAAAGTCTAATATGTAGTCCTTTGGGACTAGGTATTGACAAAAATCACTAATATTCAGGCACAAGCTAGTAAACATGTGACAAGAGCTTGGAGGAAAGGAAACTACAGGTTCTACACAACGTGCATGATGGAATGCTCCCTGTGCAGGCACTCATAATTTAGACAGGGGAAAAAAAGCAATAGGAGGTCAATTACCCAAGTAATGGGTGATCAATAATCCTTAAGGGGTAATGGAAGGCACTGTAAATGAGGAACTAAATGATTATTACCTGTTGTTATAGTCTTGGCTTTCACACAAACTATTTTTGTGACCTTGGGCAGGTTGTTTTCCTTCTTTGGGCTTCTATTTTCTCCTCTCTAAAAGGGACATTTGGGAAAAGACTGACAAATTAGGTTTAGAGTTTCTTAAAGCTCAAATGACAGAAATTCCCAAATGATAGATATGCAGAAGAGGTTTTTTTCATGAGCTCTTCCCTTTGGCCAGAGTTTCAGCAGCTTGGGTGCAAAATGGAAAGGAACATCCCAGCAGCACTCCTCATTACGGTTTGCTGACTCCTTTTGGTCTCCTCCTTAACAAAGAGGCCGAGAGGGGGTTGACGTTATTCCTATTCATTCCTTCACATTTGTAGACTGGTTTACCCGAAATGGAGATAGAGGCAGTATCCAAGGTTATATGGCATAGCCACCACATACAGTTGTGCACTCGATAACCTGTACAGCTGTGTTTAGTTATCGTGGGCTGGATACAACTGGAACATGCAGTATACGTGTCTACATTGGATGTGGGAGTGACTGTTCATGAAATAAAAACCTACTACAAAAGGAAAACTGGTATTAAAAAAAGGCAATGGGTAGAATCGCTGTGCATTTAGCTATAATCCTAATGGGACTGTATTTAACTGATGACTATTTACTTTTTTTCTTGGAAATTTGTGAATGACCATGTCTTTAAGGGAAAGATTAAAATTATAACATTATAAGTGCATTTCTGCCCTAAACACTTTTAAGATTAATCAAATACCTAAACAGAAAATTAAGGGTTGGTATCTAATAGATGTATTTAGTATATTTCAAAATTAAATGCATAGATTGTTCTGTTTATTCACATCCAAATTGAAAGGCAGCTCAATCTCAATAGGTTTACCCCCTTGTTTTCAGTGAAAATACATGTAAAAAAAATTTCCCATGTTCCAAATCAAATAGAAAAAATTCACAATGCGATTAAATAACTATCTATACCTGCACAAGTATATGAGTACATAAATGTTGTTTGTGTATGTGTGCAATTGAGTGTGTGAGTTTGTGAATTGATGATTGTGTGTGAGAGAGAGAGGGAATGAATATATGCTCTTGCATGTAAGCATGTGAATGTGCGTGTGTGTGTATATATGTAGTTACTACTGTGTTTTTATTTAGTGTGGAAATCAAAGGTCACATTTCATAACCAGAAGCACACAAAAGTCCTCGGCTTCATGAGAATGTTTTCCCACTGAATAATGAATTATGCCTGTGTACACAGTAAAAATTTGTTGTTGGTGATTTATGGAAACAATTTAAACAAAGCATGGAAAGATTTGAGTATTTTACTATATACATGTAAAAAGATAACTTTTGATAGCTTTGATATGGACCTAATACAAAGAACAAGTAAATATTAATCTCATAAAGGAAAAAATTCTAAAAATAAGATAATTGTTATTTACTTTTTCTGTAAAAGATTATTAACTGTGTGATTTTTATTTCATATAGACACATAACTCACAAACAAATCAATATAGGGCAAAAGTCAAAATAATACAAAAGGCAAATGATTTGCATCATTTTGCAAAGATTAAATGATTTTAGAAATGAAAAAATTATTATGAGTAGTAGGGTGGCAATGATGCAGCTCTAATTTTTCAATGGTTATTGGGAAATTAGGCAGTTAGATGTTAATGGTCATACTAAATCCATAAAGAGGAAGCGAATGATCACATTAACACACACCATATGTTTACAATCATTTCGCTATGGTTACTCTACCATCTCTAAAAGGAGAGGAAAAGTTCAATTTAAACTGGGAGGAGAAATAAGAGTACATTCAATGCTGAAGTCAGAGACACGACCAATTCTATTTTCTCCCTTCCAGGAGAATCTTAGTCTCTCTACTTCACTTATTTTTTTAATGGGCCATCAAATTCTCTTTACTTCTTTAGTTTATCCACTCTTCCTTCTGTTCTCCAACATATGATCAGCTCTCTCCTCTCTTCTCATTCTTCTCTCTTTCTTGTCAATTTACCTATCTTATATCATCTTTATGGCTCCACTGAATCAGTTTAACTCTGGACCCCCATCATCCATCTCCTGTATATTGGGATACGTGGAACTCATTACAATATCACTCACAAGTCACACCCTCCCTAGCCACCTCACACTCCTATATTTAAATTCAAGAATAGTACAATCATGAAATAGTTGTTTGCCATTTACTACTGCCCCAACACAAGCTCCAAAAAATCTACACAATCTACACACACCATGAAAGAACAAGACATATAAGCAAGCATCTCTGAGTTTTTAAACTTCATTTGGGAAAGTAAGCTCAGTATGTCCCTGAGGCATGGCATGTAAATGACATAAAAACAATAGTTATTATTAATTAACATCCTTTCTATTGATGATAGCTGATTTGGACTGAATTTCTGTCATGTGATACACACAGATTGATGTGTGTATCAATTATAGCTAAGATTCAGAACAATCAGATTATAGCTAAGATTCAGAACAATCCCAGGAGGTCTGTGGTATCATTTTACAGATTAGAAAACACAGAATCAGGCAAATGAAGCATTCGAAGACCTAGGATTACCACTCACAGATGCCTGATAGTGACATCATTGCTTCATTAACTATGACACCAACTATGTAATCCCATTTTAAAAAGTCAGCAGATTAGCACACTTGATTTTAACCATCTCCCTGTTTTTTGTGGTTTTTATTGTTGTTTGTTGTTTATTTGTTGGGGGGGTGTGGGGGATCTTTTTTCTGGCTAATGTGTTTTTAATACTAATAACCATCATTAATATGGTATAAAACTATCATGGGCATGTCTTCTGTGCAGACGTGTGAATTGTGCATGCGGTATCCCAGCAGTCCCCAAACTTTTTGGCATCAGGAATTGGTGCTCCTATGAGAATCTAATGCTTGATGGTCTGAAGTGGAACAGAGGTGGTGATGCTAGTGGTGGGGAGCAGCTGCAAATACAAATGCAGCTTCTCTTGCTCACCTGCTGCTCACCTCCTGTTGTGAGGCCCAGTTCCTAATATGCCACAAACTACACCAGTCAATAGTGCAGGTGTTAGCGACCCCTGCATTAGAAAATAAAATGGCAAAATTCCTTCTACCAGCCTCTAAATTGTACATTTTTTATAACCTTAATAAATTCATCTCACTTTGATCAAAATAAGAACCAAAGGGTCTGGGTGAAGGCTGGAAGTGGAGAGATTTGTCAAAACAATTAGAGGCAATTGTTTAATATCATGGATGCCTGAGGTAGAAGATAACAGTTCAGACAAACAATAAGTTAATCATTAAGTTTAAAAGGAAAATCCAAGGAATAATATCCACAGAAGGGGGTTAAAAAGCTCCAACATATTTCTGAAAATCTAGAAAGCCATACACATACATAAGTCTGTGCCCATGTCCAGGGTTCTGCACATGCTCAGAGAAGACCTGAGAATGTCTTATGTTGTTCTCTTACTCCTGGCTAACCTGGAGGTTCTGCACAAGCAAGCAGTGAGGGCTAGGCAGGATTATAAAATGCCTGCTGGGTGTTGAAGGGTTAGAGGTATGCCTTATGACATTCCCTGATAAATGAACTGAGAGAGTTCATTGCTAGCAGATCTGTCTTATGAGAAATACTAAATAGAGTTCTTCAGACTGAAATGAAAGGACACTAGACAGTAACTCAGATCCATATAAAAAAAAAATAAAGAACAGTGACAAAGATTATGCTATAAATCTGTACAAGAGTTTTGGTCACCTGACCTTTGACACTTCACAGTTGAGATATTTACACTATTTTTTTAAGAAATTTGGATGTATATTCTCTTTATTTTTTATAAATAATTACACTACCTTTCCATCGTTTGGGATGTACACTTTATTTAAGTAGATTTTTTTAAGAAAATTTAAAACACATTTACAAAAATATTACAATAATTTTAGCAAATTTTCCTGCACAAGTTTACCAAAATCATACATATAAACCTTTGTATATTTAAATGAGTGAGTATATATATGCTTAAAAATATATGATAAAATAAATGAATGAGATGGTTTTAAATAGTTTATTTTCTTTCTAATTTCCATCTGATGGCAATCAATAAATTTCCATTTTATAAAAATATATTCAATTAATGAAACATTAAGCACTTTAGAATATTTCCCTAGGCAATAATATTCATGGACATAGTCTGTAGAACTACTTTACTTGTCAATTTAGAGAAAAGCTGACTTGTGTTCTATATTATTTGGTGATAGAAGTTTTACATAATAGTGTTTTATTTGTATCTTGTACCTCTTTTAGAAAGCATGTATTTTTCAAATTATTAGCTCTAAGATTAGGTTAAATATATATAAATTTAAAATATATTCCTATGTGTATGTCATGCTAATATCAAATGCTAAAAAACAGGAAGCTGTGAGGGGATATGAACAGTCAAGAAAAATGTCATCCATTATATTTCCGTGATATAATTCCTCATGTTTGGTAAAGACAAGAGATTATGAACTGATATTATCATCTGTGACCAGAGTGTTAAGCAATTTAAGTGTAGATTTAAATAAGATGGACAATTAGATTGAAGTACATTTGAGATTTTGCCAAACACAAAGAAAGGATAACTAGATCAAAAAGTGGACAATATTTCTGAGAAGGACTGAAGTAGAACCAAAGAACAAGTTGGAGCCAGGTAAAGCATTAGGGACCTGATAGAAATAACTATCATTCCCATATGCACATAATCGCTCTTGTGACAGTTTATCTGTTTTATCCATGAAAATATAAAATTATACACACTTTGTATCCTAAATCCCAAAGCAGTTCCTCAGAATTTCCAGCTCTGTTACTGGATAGATGTACGTCCCTATCAAGTCATTAAATCAGAGCAATAATCCTCAGGATTATGTATACATGAAAGTATTCTATAAACTATCATTACTATTGCTTTGAATAAAATACAGAAATGTATAACAATTTTACAAAGATACTAAACAATCTAATTCCCTTTCCTAGGGGAGGATCAAGATGAGACAAGAACAGCTTAAAGAATTACAAACATTTCCACAGAATTTAAGATCAAGCTAAATGGACTTCAGTGATGTAAAATAGGAGTATATTCTATGACATTATCATATATTCATTATAAATTGCTTCTTGGACTATCAAACATTTCAGCTTAGTATTTATTTTTCATTGAAGCACTTGAAAATTTATGTATTGGCTTATTTATTTTTCTTGCTTGATACATCATCTCTTAAATAATAAATATCATTTTGTAACATCTCCATCTTGCTACATAGGAAAATGGAGTTTTGTAACGAGTGTGTTACAGCAACTAAGATAATTTTATCTGCCATAATTCAAGGTTTAATTTACAAATTTGAGAATTTTTAACAGAACAAAGCTTGTGTTTCTGTAACTATGTAAGAATAAATACACAGACAATACAAAATTCAAACACATAATTTAACTTAGAATACAACTATAATAGGTGAACTAAAATTGTATACCCTATTGCTTACTCATTTTACCTAAGCTGTTTTAATTTCTTGCTTTGGAAGAAAAGAAAAACAAAAAACACAAAATAAGACCCTATAGACATATGTTGTGCAGAATCAAAATATTAAAATTCATGATCATGAAAGTCATTTTTCTGTTTTAAAGAAAATTTGGGTTCTAGCTTGAGAAGCAAAAACAGTCGAATTATAATACTCTTTAAACAAACTCAGTATTATAATCTTAATAGAATACTAATATTTGTTAGTCAAACTATAAAAAATAGAAGTAAACCACACTTTAGTCGGAAAGTATTAATGCTACCAGATATTTTCTTCCTCTTATCAACACAAGCTAAAGCACGTATTAAAGCTCACTTTGGACATTCATTTAAAGCTCTACAGTGACAAGCCAATGGAAAGAAAGTTTGTACCCATTTAAACCAAAACCAGGTGGTTGAAGCAGTAGAAAAATATAGGAGGGAAAAATGGAAAAAAGTATTTTCCAATATACCAAAATGGCAGTTTTTAAATAATACACAATGTTGGGCATTTTTATCAGCAGATATTTTGCCTAATTTAATTCAAGGGCTCTGTGCTTTATCTCTAGAGACTTTCTATGTCAATTTTAAAGTCATGCCCCATCAGGAGTTACCAACATCATTTCCAATCGTTCCCCCAAAGGCCTCAATGTTGAGACACTGGTATTTATACTCAAGAAGTAGGACATTTCTATACAGTTGTTAAAGCTTCAATGACTAAACTGAAGATCCTTGCCTTTTCATGGATAATACAATAGTGTAATGAAATTTATTCCTCTTATGATAGAACACATTCCAACCAGCTCAATAAAACCATTTCCGCGATGACGATAGTCTGAAAACTTGATATTGAACTATCCCACAGTGTTGAGTATTAGGGAGAAAGTTGTCATTAAAGAAGAGAATGCCCATCTTGTGTCTAGCTGGTGCAATAAAAGTCACAGGGACATCTCTTGGTGCATGCAGTATTAGCTCAGGAAAACAAACCAACAAACAGGTTGCCTCTGCTAGGTGAATTTATCCTTGAAATATCAAGCTAGATGATGACTATAGGAGTTCATGACGAACAGCCCTCCTCTACTGGTAAAAGGCAGTATTCTTTTAGCGGTATGAATACAATGCAAGTACTTTAGTACTATAAAGAAAGTTGTCAGACCTAAATGGAAGTTCAAACAGTGATGGGGTTAAGTGCTTACAAATGGGAAAGACTGTTGGTGAAACAAACATATATTCAGAATAGTAAATGAAGAAACCTGTTATCAATAAAATATGATCCTCAGAAAAAAATACATCATATTCTCCTGTAAATTGTTTACTTTTTAAGTGTCTGTGGTATTGTCGATTATGCTTTCTTAATTACTGTATTTATCTTTCATATTTTCCATAATTAAACACGCCAGATGTTTTGCTTTTTCCAAAGGCCCATATTTGGGGGTATATTTATTCTTTTTTTTTTTTTTAGGCGAGACAACCTTTGGTTGACCTCACAGATTGCAAGGACCTTGTCAGTTTGCAATTCCTTATTTTTTTATTTTTTACGCCTACAGAACCTGGTCTTCCTAGATGGTCTCCCATCCAAGTACTAACCAGGCTCGACCATGCTTAACTTCCGAGATCAGACAGAATTAGGCTTGTTCAGGATAGCATGATCATAAACTATTTATTCTTTAGAAATATACTTTTTCTATTTATCTTTATCTCGCTAATTATTACAACTTTCATTGTTTCAGTATGTTGTATCATGCCTTTTCTAGTTTCTTAAGTTAGTCATTATATTTATTGAGGCTTTATTTAGTAATAATAATAATTTTCTCTAAATAAAGCAGTGGCTGTCACATAACCTACAATGTAAGCTGATCTTTTGGTATTTGCTTATGTAGAGAATTTGATACTTTAAATTTAATTAAGGACTTGTGTTTGTAATAATAAGTAGTTAAGATTTTACAGTAATTATACTATTGGTTTCTAGTTTTATTGGCCATGATTTGAAATGTAACCTGCAAAATCTCTAAAGATTTAATGTTTTGGTCTTATTCATGTTTTGAGCATTGTACATGCCTGTGAACCAAAAATAATGCTTGCTCTATGCACATAGGCTAAAATGTTGCTTTACTGCATATTGCTTTGAGTTTTTAATTGCATAAAATGGAGGTTAGCCTGGCTTTTTTATTTATCAATGGTTTTCTAACAAGTTATATTAAAACCTATTAGTATAATTTTACTTGGCCCAAGTCATTCTTATTTTTTAGAGCTTTGTCATATGTTTGGTGCATTTAAGTAATACTGTCTTGATTCTATCAGTAATTATTCTATTTTGTGTACACTGCATTTATACTCCTATGAAAATCTCTGACTTACAAATATTCAGCCTATATTTTTTATGTATTGGATAATAATTTATATACTTGGCTCTATTCTTATAGTTTCATCTCATTTGATATATTTATCATTTTTTTTTTGGTTTGTTCTAATTTTTACTCTTTCTGGCAAGCTTATTTAAGGTTTTTTTTCTTGTTATTTCCCATACCCACTGCCCATATGCCTGGTTACTTTGGAAAGATAACAATGATTCTCATTATTATTACTGGTTCTCTATCCATTCCTAATAGTTATGATGAAACCCATATTTTTCTATTGATGAATCTAGATTAAGTAGTTGTGCTGCCAACCAAGACTGTTTACTTGCCTATTGTATTTCCCAAGCACCAAATGAAATTACTAGAATGTTTTTATTCCCAGTCTGTCTCCACTTGGCCAACCAACCACATCGTATATTCATATTATATTATCCTCACCTGTTAGATGACTCAACCCTTTTCTACTATACTTGAATAATTTCTTATATGAGATAGATGGGTATAATGCCAATTGAATTCTGTATTCTCTAAAATATATATTTTTTCTAAGAGAAAGATGATCCTTTGGCTATATATATGATCCTTAGAGTTTGACCTTTAAACAATCAACTATATGTTGTTCTTACATCTCCCACTTGATATTTAGAACCCTTAATTTCATTGCTATTGAGGGAGCCATTGAGCCTTTTTAAGTTTTAGAATTAAGTCATTTTTCCACTCAGGAAAAGTTTCTGTTCTTTCATTATTATCTATGCATTATTAATTCTTCTTCCCTCTTAGTCGTCAGTTAATTATTCTTCACTTCTGTTTTCCATTTCTTTTTAATTGTCTGTCTCGTAAGCTACTTATTCCATTTGGTTTACCAGGACAATAACTGAGTTCTTGCCAGTGATCTATTTTTTTAATTCTTTCACTAAATTATAAAATTCAAAAAAATTTCTTTCAGAAAGGAGTTTATTGTTGTTGTTTCATTTCGTCTACTTGAAAGTTCAATTTTTTCTTCCTGTGTTAATGCTCCATGTTATTTCTCCATTGGTTTTTCCTCAGAATTAATTGGCTTTTTAACTATTGTGTTTATCCTGAGTCATATTATAATCATTTGCAACCCTGCACATACATTAGAAGCACATGAGAAAATTTTAAGATATACTGATACCTGACCACAGCCCCAGCTATTCTGACATTATGGTCTGCATAGCTTCCAAGCATAGAATTTTTAGAAGTTCTAATATGCATCCGGAGTCTGAGATCCACCGTCTTACAAGAATTACAGTGACCCCTGCATGATCACTGTTATAATTCCTGCATTGTCCACATAGGCTACAAGGGTCTCTGGGCCACTAGCAAACCTGTGGGGAGTGAACAACTCAACAGCTCTTGTCAATAAAGTCACAGCAGTAAGCTGCTGTACTATGCTGGATGATAGAAACTATCATCCTATGCTGGAACTATTCGGATATAGTTGTCCCCCTATACCCTAGACAGGGGAAAATGTCTTTCAGCCTCCCTAGCAAGTTGCTCTCTAGCTCTATGAGGATTTAAACAGTGGGGAAGCCCATCCCAAGTACCAGAGACCTCAAAAGTAGCAGAAACCTCAGAAGCAAATTACTCTCTCCTGAAAAGATCTGCCCCCATATGCTAGCATAGCATAGGCCTGAGCCATCACTCCAGATAGTTAAGTCCCTTCCCTCTTTCAGGCACATCAGGAAATCTCACGACCAGAAAAACACCCTCCAGGCTCTGTCTGTGTGCACTGGGTGGATCCTGAGTGGGATCTGTGAGGAAAAGAGAGTCAAGTATATGCATCCAGGACATCATCTTTCAGATCCCTCTCTTTGGACATGGCTGTGCACTCCACAAGCCAGCACAAAGCTCATCCCAGGTGTGAGGAGTACATATTCACTAAATCTTTGATAGTAAATAATGTTTGAGTCATACCTGCACTACATTCCTTGAATCCTGGGAAATCTTCCAATTCTAAAGTGATATTGTGACTATTTTAAGAAAGCCTATCAACAAATCAATTATGATTAGAAACCAATACTGACACTTCTTTATTCTTACTCTCCCTCCTTATTACAAACTAGTTTTTTCCATTTATATGTTGGTCATCCTCACTCTTAGTGAGATTGCAGAAAGCAGAAAACAGGCCTTAGCCATTGCTGAATTCCCAATGTCTCGCATGACGCCTGGCACATTATAAGTGATCGACAAATACTTCTTGATGAAAAATTATGGTATTTCCCATGGAGCACCTCCTCACAGGGGCACTGAGGATTAAATCAGATAAATATGTAAAATGCTTAAAGCAGTTTCTTGCACAAATTAAATAACAATAAACAATAGTCCTTGTTTCACTTGAATCAAATTCCTGCTTCTTTCAAAGAGAACTAAGCATTTCACATTATTTTCTCTGTCATCCCATCTTCTCTTTCCACTGATGATAATAATGAAGAATAATATATTGATCATTTTATTATTTGAAGTAGTCATCTTTACTCTTCCCAGCTCCTTCTCAATGTACATTGTATAAGTGCAAAGTGCAACATTATTTAAGAAAAACAACTTTTTTAGAATTATTTACAAAGGTCCCTAAATCCCCCAGATATTAAGAATGACTATATCAGATTAAATTACGATGTACACACACCACACATGAACTGCTCTATAGTGATTGTATAGAATGTCAACAGTGCCAAGTTTGAGTGTAATTCAGTAATTCACAAAGCTACTTTTGTTCTAAAAGCTAATGGACTACTCAGAAATTCTCTTATGGTCATATCCTCTTGAGCTAAGCAGTGTGGAATTTTAAAAAATTAAAACAAAAATAGATTTCATACAGTATTTTTACTAGTTTCTGTCTTTTAACATCTTGGTAGAAAACTTAAAGAGAACAAAATAGCTGACTCTATTTATTTTCCAAATATCCCTCCGACACTTTGTGATAATTATGTAAAGTACTAATAGCATTTAAATTTTATTTAGTCATTAGACTTCTTTAGAGCTTTAGCTCTAGAATCCAAAGTGCTTTATGAAGAATTGATAAGCCCCATTATCCTGAAAGCAAGGAGCTGAGGAACTCATTTACTTGTGCATAACTGCATAGGGATGTTTCTGCCTATATTTATGGAGGGAGGAGGTCATAATTCCACTAAGTTTAATGTCATCAGCAGCAGCAGTGGCATTAGCATCTTCATAAAATAATGATACCATCACTTATCGAGCCCTTACGAGATGCCTGACAACATTCTAGATGTTTAACCTCAAATTAACCCTAAAAGGCAATGACTATTAATCAATTTTACAGATAAAGCAACTGAATCTCAGAGAGTTTTAGTAACTTGCCTAATGTTGCACAGCTGCTGCATACTAAAGCCAGTACTTAAATTCAAGTCTGACTCCACCACTTATATTAACACGTCACGGAAACATGTCTATGCATATGAGACTTATTTGCTGTCCCTAAAGTTATAGTACACTGGGAAAATCACAATGTATAATCCCTTTCTAGCAAAAGTTTTTATGCAAGACTGCCCAAGCTCGTTTAGGTTAGTGTGAAGCAATGTCTACTGCTAGACATACCTGGAATATCAGGGAGAGATGTCAGGAAGGGGCAGCTAATGGAAGAAAATGTATAAAAGTAGGAAATACTTCCCAGAAAAAGCATTTTTAACAAGTTCACAATAACTTCAACTGGCCAAAAAGTTTTACCCTTCAAAAATTGATCATTATACCAGTTTGTGGTCACTGCTTCTAAAAGGTTCTAAACAATTTGTATTTTTAAGGTCAGTAAAAGGTCTCATTGCAGGATTGATTCAATCAGTAATTTTCTCAAGAAAAACTCTTTATATAATGGGTACAAAGTATAATTGCTTGCAAGCTTCCATCAACAGAAGCACACAGGTGTTCATTAAATTTGGAAATACTGCATTGCAGGGTTAGGAGTAGAGGACTTTGGTGATTATCTGGCAGCTCCTAGGAATGGTGAGTGGAAACTTGAGGTCCTTATAGGACTTGTATTTTTTATAAAGTTAGTTTTGCTGGGCAAAGGCTGAGCCTCTTGAACCAGACTGGTCAGTTGTTTTGACTTGGTCTCAACTTCCACTAAGACATAAATTGTCAGCGTGTAGAATGCTCCCATGTGCTCTTCCCAGGCGACGTTTCCTATCCCAAAAAGTAATAGCTATTCCAATTTTTTCTGCCTTCTATAACTATTGATTAGTTTTGCCTGGTCTTGAACTTCACTTAAATGGAATAATACAGTATGACTAGATGTACAGCTGGATTCTTGAACTTTTCATTACATCTGCAAGATTCATCCATGTTGTCCAGTGTAGCAAAAGTTTGTATTTCTTTCTGTCTTATATTCACTTATATGAATATATACAGTGCCCACATTCTCATGTTAATTGGCATAAAGTTGCTGTAGACAACCATGTATTTGTTTTTTGGTAGATTCTGTTCTCTGTGGTATATACCTATGAATGGGTTTGCTGCTCCATGGGATAGGCGTTTAATAGATACTTCCAAATAGTGGCATCAATTTATACTTCTTGAAATTTGTTTTATGGCTCAGCATATATGTATCTTGAAAGTTCCATGCCATTTGAAAAAAAATGTGTGTTCTAGTTGTGTTTTATAAACATCAGTTAGATCAAGATCAATAGTGCTGTTTATATTTTATATTCCTTATTGATTTTTATCTAGTATTAATTATTGAGAGGACACATTAATATCTCCAACTATGATTGTACAATTGTCTATTTTCTCTTTAATTCTATTTTTGTTTTATGTAATTTGAAGCTCCATTATTAGACACATATGCATTAATAATTGTTATGTCTTAGTGATGAGTTGCCATTTTTTTCATTATAAAATGTCTTTATCTCTATTGATATTTTTGTCTTGTCTACTATTAATATAACCATTGCATCTTTCTCATGTTTAGTGTTTGCATGACATATCTTTTCCTATCCTTTGGCTATCACTCTTTATCTGTTTTTATAATTAAAGTGTGTTTCTGTAGATAGTATTTAATTGGATATTGCTTTTTTTTCTTCCTGTCTGACAAGCTCTGTCATTTAACTGGCATATTCATTCCACTTACATTTAATGCAATATTAGATACTGCTTGATTTTGATTTATCATTTTTTGATTTCTAATTATCCCATCTGTTTCTCTTTTCTCTGCCCCTTCATTTCTGCCTTATTTTGAGTTAATAAAATGTCCTTGGTATTTAAGTTCCTATATTGGCTTTTTAGCTATATATCTTTGCATCTTTTCATGTTAACTCAGAAGTTACATTATGAATAATAAAATCATCACTATTAATAGTGTACCGCCTTGTATGAAATGTGTGAATTATCAACAGTGTAAGTCCACAAAACCCAAATCCCCACTCTTTGTGCTATTCCTGTGCTACATGTTCTATCTTCATGTTATAAACTGTACAATTAGAACATGTTATGAACTGAATATGTTATGAAGTTGTCATTTTTGCTTTATACAGTCAAATGTTAAAAAATGTCAATGTCTCTCACATAAACCACTACCGTAGCCTATTGGTTGTCTTTCCACTTCCATTCTTGCCCTTCGTTTTAGATCACTTTTTATACAACAGCCAGAGATACTTGCTTTCAAAAGTAAAATAGGTGATGCCACATGGCCTGCACTTAATTTGCTTCAAGGACTTCTCAAAATTCAGACTCCTAGAAGTGGTCTTATATTAATATGCTAGCACTTCTGTAACAAAATACACACTGCGTGGCTTAAACAAAAGTTTTTTCTTAATTCTCACAATTCTAGAAGCTAGAAGTCCATGATGGAGGTCCCAGTAAATTCAGTTTCTGGTGAGATCCCTCTTCCTGACTTATAGACAGATTCCTTCTTGCTATGTCCTCACAGGTCTTTCCTCTCTGAGCTCAGTGAAAAAGAGAGGTCACTGGTGTCTCTTTTTCTTATAAGGACACTAGTCCTATTACATAGCACCCCATTCTTATACATTTAACCCTGTTTACCTCATAAAAGTTCTATCTCCAAATACAGTCACATTGGTGGCTAGGGATTCAATATATGAATTTGGGAAGAGAGGGACACAATTCAGTTCATAACAGTCCTGAAATGCTCTGCCTAGGCCCACGGAGATAAAGATCTGGCTGACTTATACACAACCCACCACAACACACAGGTACAAACACAACAGCTCATCCCTATTAAGGAGTCTACACCCATGTTGGCTATATCTCACTAGGCCTGTTTGTGTATGTATAACTTTATTACAGACTTTTAGAGTAATGTGAATTATGCCTTTCAGAGCAATTTGATTTCTGAGGGGAAAAAGTCACATTTTGAATAAAGAAAATTATAATACAATTTAAACCTAACAATGACCCAGGCACAGCCAGTCAGAATGCCTCTGTGCCTCCACGTTACATCTCTGTGCAAGTCCTGAGGACACCTGGGTGGAGTTGTGCATACTCGGGAGGATCCCCAAGACAGAGTCCTAATGAACAAGTCGGTGGTGCTCAGGAGCCTTAAGAAGAGGGCCAGGAAGGAGAGATGGTGAACTAAGAGTACATGAGCTAAAAAGATTATACTCAAACACTGAGTTTGTAGAAGATTCAATTAACTACAGAGGAAAAAGCAAAGAAGTTGGTACAAAACTGGACCTAAATGCTGGGCACATCATTTTTCCATGACAAATGATTGATTGTTAAAAGAAGTTTGAATGACTGCAACTGATGCATTTACATATGACATTTACCCAGAAACAGAAAGGAAAATAGTTCACTAAAATAATTTGGAAATTATTTTTCTAAATATCTCAACATAAAGGCTATACCTTCTATTTCCTAGGCCTGTCTGAAAACAAAAAGCTATACTCTACAATAACATACTATGACTCTTTCATAGATGTAAGAGTCAAATATGACTCTTACATAGATGTGCCCTTTATTAGTTATTTTAACTGACCTGAATGTTTGCCTGAGTTGTCAGTAATGGGTGTTTTCAAAATGTAAAAGCAAATACAGCTTTGCCTTATTCCACATAGCAGCTTGTTCCAAGTGCTGAAACTGACCTAACCAAATGAGGCTCCTCTTTTGATCTTTTTCATTCATTTCATTCAAATGTCCATAACATTTGTACTCATTTCTTATCGCTGCTGTAATAAATTACCACAGATATAGTGGCTGACAGGTTTGCAGGTCAGACATCTGATGTGAGTCTCACCACACTACAGTAAAGGTATCAGAAGGGCTGTGTTCCTTTCTGGAGGCTATAAGAGAGGATGCTTTTACCTGCTCATACAGGTTAAGGCAGAATTCAGTTCCTGGAGTTGTAGAAGTGAGACCTCTGTTTTCTTCCTGGCAATCAGCTGAAGGCCACTCGCAGCCTCTGTAGGATGCCCACATTCCTCGGTTCATTGCACAATTCCTCCACCTTTAAAGACAATAATGGTATGTCCCTCTCCTACTTGGAATCTTTCACCTTCTTTCATTGCATCTCTCTGTGATCAACCCAGATAGATGGGGTCCACCTGCCTAATCAGGGATAAGATTCCACCTCAAGGTGCATACCCTTAATCATTTCTTCAAAGTTCTTTGACCATGGAAGGTAATGTATTCACAGGTTCAGGGATTAGAGCATGGACATCTTCGGGAGGGTCATTATTCAGCCAACCACACCATTGCAAGAAAGTCTTTGGGTCCATATATCGGGTAACTTGCTGCTGTAGCGTTTTCAGGCTCTCTTCACTCCTTCCTCATCATTATGCAGATAAAGTGTAAAATGCACAAAGATTATTATTTTCATTTGCACTGGCTTTTCAGCCTGTCAGTTTTGGTGGACACCTAAATAGTATGACTAGACACTGTTCCTCAATAAAGACCAGACTTCGTCACCACGCCAGCTGCAGATTCTCCACAAAGGGTCCAGTGCTATATTTTTATTTTCCATATGCATACTCAGTACCTGCAGAAAGCAGCCCTTTCTGTGAACCATTAACTTCATCATAAAATGGAAAAGATGAGAGAACATAGCAATAACTCTTGGTGCTGATTACTACTTGAAAAGTTGCTTCAAAATTACTTCAATTAAAGCCAAAAATTTTTTTAATGACTGAACATAAAAACAAGGAAAATAAAAACAAGAAAAAGAATACTTTAAAGTTAGATTTTAATTTAACAATTTGTTAATTGATCTACCACTTGAATCACTATTAAAATGGTATGCAAGCATTTGGCTTTTATATTGAAAAATAAAGCTAACAGATATCCTTTATGTCTCAATTCTTTATAGATACAAATAAAAATAAATGTTATAATTCAGTTAAAGAAAATGGGTTTAGTAAGTAATCATTTACTTTTGAGCAATCTGCATAAGACTAAGTACATGGAAAAGGGGCAAATGCTTCATCTCCATGGTCATGACCCCATTTTCTTAGTGTTAGTGGCTTTGCCCACATCTGCTCCATATGGTGTTATTTAGGATGTAACCTGAAAATCTGGAAAGTGCCTTTAAAATAAGATGTTCCTATGACTCTCTAAGGTTGCCCACCTGTCATCAAGATTACCTCTCCTCCTATCCTTTTTCTCCCTAGCACTTACCATTTAACAAACTATACAACAAGCTCATTTATTTACATATAAATGTCTATATTGATATATAACAATGGCTATGAGGCTCTCTGCCCTTTCATGCAGCATCAGCATCAGAGTGTGTGTTGCACAGTCTAGAATTAATAGTAATCGTTCTATAAATAATAGTAATGACATTATAGAGCCAAGGCAAGGCTTTCCTTTTCACCTAGGGGAAGGGGTGGGGGTGTAAATGTTTATTTGATTTTTTGTTTTATTGTCCACATATCTTCTGTTGTTCAGTTCAATTTTCTTCCCCTCAGGTGAACTGAACACAGCAATAGCAAAGACCTGGATGATGATAGGACAAATTCTGAGTATCAACAGCCTTGAGAAAGTGACTCAGCATGTGTTTTGCAGAAACCAAACTCATATGCTAATATGCCTGCTTGGTTGGCTTCAGAGGGAGCATCAAGTCATCTCTAGAAGAGAATATAGATTTAGAATGTTTTGCCTTAGGTAAGTGTCCAGGAAATCAAGTAACTACCTGCAAACCAAACTCT
This sequence comes from Macroglossus sobrinus, assembly GCA_004027375.1. Taxonomy (NCBI): domain Eukaryota; kingdom Metazoa; phylum Chordata; class Mammalia; order Chiroptera; family Pteropodidae; genus Macroglossus; species Macroglossus sobrinus. Next base: position 61,997 of record PVKZ01003421.1, read on the forward strand.
TGGATCATGGTGGAGCTTAGGAGCCATAAATTTAATTTCCTTCCCACGTGAGCTATGGCTTTGTGGCCTAGAATAAGTCTCTAAATTCTCAGTCCTCACTACTTATCTGTATAATGAACATTCCCCAGTAGAAGAATTATAAGCTTCCTTCCAGCTAGATTGTCCTATAATTTTAGTTACTAGAATGGAATGACAGTCCTCCAATGATATAAAACATGCTTGGAATTCAGAGGCACGAAGGATCATAACCTAATCCAGAAACAGGTTATTTTTCCAAGTGGCATATTGAGGTCCACTCTACATCCACTTTCAAGAACAAAGAGAATGGCTGATGAGGGCAGGTCTCTTTCAGCCTATCATTCATTCTATAGATAAAAGGAAGACCTGAGAGCAGCAGACTGTCAATCCCCATCCCAGGTAACCTCAGGAATGAATATTGAACTCACTTCAACCATCATTTGTTGAACTCCAAGCATGTACCATAATGTGCATGTTGGTATAACCACAATGAGAAAAAGACAACCCTAATATTAAGATTAATCTGATCAGAATGACTGAAAAATATTTTTTAAATACTACTTGCAGTACAATATGCTAAATGTGATAATAAGTGCTGACAGAAGTAGTATAAGGATCAAATGTAATTCATTCTACACAAGGCCTGCATGTCCCAGGAAATAGTAGCTACGTACTAAAACCATGCAGTGAGAGAAGATAAAATTAACTGCCTCTGAAAAGCTGACATTGAAATAGAGCCTATGCTTTTGTGCTAAATAAAGACATCAATTTGTCCACTCTCCATACGTATGGCGAAATCACAATGGATTGTAAAGGGAAATAAACGGAAATAAAAGTTAATGATTTTGGAACAAAGCTGCATGATGAAAGTGCTCTGTTGGGAATAAACAGACGAGGAGCAAGTTAGAGGGTTTTGTGAGATGAAGGTCAGTTTCCAGTCCATTCTGCAGAATCAATACAGTGCCTTGGACTTACAATAGGTCTCATAAGTCATAGATTGACTGGGCTATGTATCAACCTCCACCCGGTACAACTCTCAGTGCCTCTCATGGACAAGCACTGATGAGTGAAACTCTGTGAGCACAATCTGCATTTGGAGTGGAAGACTGCCCACACATAGACTGGCAGGGAAATGAGCAAAAAATGTATCATCACTTTTAGGGGACCATATGTCAATTCCAGGATTGATTTCCAAAGTCAAAACTGAAACTACCATCAGAGGCTTCCTCTGAAATTCCATTTCATAGATGAGCTTTGCCTCAGTGAAAACTAACGTTCTGCACAAGTCAGAAAAGCCCAGAGAATCATATTAATGTCCACCCTTATTTTGGTTATACTTTTCTCATGGAAAAGTATTTGAAGAACTAGAATAAGGAACAGAGAAAGGGAACTATAGGCACTAGGAAATATCGTTTATTCCTCCTATATTGACTAAGCCAGGCACTCTTGCAGGTGCTAACAATAAACAGAATAGTCAAAAATCCCTGCCCTCCTAGAGTTTATATTCTACCAAGAGGAGACAAAATAAATTCATGAGCAAGCCATATATAGTTCATAAGAAGGTGATAAGCACAATGAAGAAAAACAAAGTAAGGAAGGCAGGGAGGTAATTTGGGGGAGCGGGGCTGCATCAGACAAGCTGATGTTGCAATCAGCTATAAAGGTGTGCTTTACTAAAGCAAAGTTTTCTGGCACCCTCACTCCAAAAGCGCAAAGGAAAGCCAGTCAATGGGAAGCCAAACACTTGGCTTCATCACTCCCATTTATAGTTTGACCTCCTTCAGCTAGCAATCAAAAACTATACACAGCAGACATATTTAGTAAACATTCCCCAGGCCTCCATTTCATTCTAGCAATCTATTTGATGGACCAAAAAAACAAAACTCTGACTATAATAAAAACTAATATTTATATAACATTTTATATGATCATCCAGGCACATTTTACAAGCCTATGCATGCTAATTTAATGCTCATGCCACTTTAACAAGGTATACTTATTATCATCCCACTTTTCAGATGAGAAGAAGACAGTGAGGTTCACTCTGAGTAAATTCGGGATTTGAATCCAGATGTTGCAGCTCCAGAGGCTGTGCTCTTAGCTACCAGTGTACAGCAACATGCACCTAATAATCTACTTGATATCTCCATTTGGACAGCAAATGGGCAACACTGAAATTAATATGCTCAAAATAAAACTCTGGATCTTTACTACATCTCCCCTCTCCTTTTCCAGCTCTGCACACCTGCTCCTTACTCAAGCTCCCAGAACTGTCTTTATAAATAGCACAACATTCACATAGCTGCTCAGGCTCAAATCTTGAGACTTGATTTATCTGTTTCTCTCACATCCTTCATCTGGTTTGTCTGAAAATCCTGAAAAATATTTATCAAATTCAGCAACTTCCAATAACTTCCAGGCTATTGTCAGATCTCACCTATAGGACCAGAGCAGCCTTCTAACTAGTCTCTTTGCTTCTGTCTTGCTGCCAAGAGTCAATTCTACATCTTCAAAGTAAGAGTGATCTTTTGAAATTTAAATCAGATCCTATCACTCCCTTGTTCAAATCAGCCTGATGGCTTCTATTTTAGTCAGGGTTCTCTAGAGAAACAGAACCAATAGGATGTATGGGTGGGTGCGGTGGGGAGAGAGAAAGAAAAAGAAAGTGGGCAGTGGGAGAGGGGAGAGAAGGGAGGAAGAGAGAGAGGGAGAGAGTATTTTAAGGAATTGCTAATATAATTGTGGGGTCTAGCAAGTTCAAAATCTGTAGTGTAAACCAGCAGGCTGGGAATTCCAGCAAAAGTTTATCTTGTGGTCCTGACTCCAAACACTAGAAGCTCAGGCAGAATTTTTGTCTGGAGGAAAAATTCCTTCCTCTTTGGAGGACCTTAATCTTTTCTCTTAAGGCCTTAGACTAATCGTATGAGGCCCACCCATATTATGGAGGGCAAGCTGCTTTACTCAGTCTACTGATTTAAATACTGATCACATCTAAAAAAAAAGACCTTCACAGCAACATCTAAGCCAATGTTTGACCAAACAACTGGGAATCATAGACTAGCAAAGTTGATGCATAAAATTAATCGTCATGGCTTCCCATTACAAAACCCATGGCCTGAGTGTTCCTTTCTTTCCTTCTGCTCTGACCTTCTCCATTCTCTGGATCACCTGGCCTTCATGCTTTTCTGGATACATGACATGCTTCTTCCTATCTACACACACACACACACACACACACACACACACACACCAAAAAAAAAAAATCTTTTTCTTTCCCTTTTTTTTTTTTTCTGTTCCTTGCATCTGGAATATTCTTCACTCAGAATTCCATGCGGCTCCCTCCTTTACTTAATTTAGGTCTCTGCTCCAATGTCACCTCCTTAGGGAGATGTCCCATAACCACCTTATCTCAAACAGACCAGGACCCTTTTGTTACTCTCTAGCCGCACTATCTATCTGCCTTCATAATACTAATCAACGCCTGGAAGCATACTATATGCTTGTTTACTGTCTCCCCCTGCCCCACCAAAATGTTTTATAAACATTTAAATTTCTAGTTTTATCCACCGTATGGCCCAATAGTTTCTGCTCTACTGTAGGTGCTCAATGAATGAAGATGAATGAATAAAAGACATTGTAAAAGCACATTTTTATAATTCTTTCCTAGAAAGAAACTGTAGAAATATTAAGAAATATCAATATCACTTTTCCAATATTTATGATGTAAATAAAACTATAAATGATAAACTTTTTGCTATAATTTATATTCCATGTGACATTCTTTTTTTGTTGTTATTATTGTTTTTTGATTTTCAGCTAAGGTTCTTGCCAGTATTTTCTGGTTGAAAAAATTTTTTTTTCTTTGAGGCCATGACTCTGTTTTTTTTCTCTCAGAACATTACACTTAAATCAATCCACCTGATCAAAGCACACTGTACTTGAATAAACACCCTTTAAAAAATCATATAACTCTATGCTGTATGGCAGATCTCTAGTACTTATTTGTCTTGTATAACTATAACTTTAGAGCCTAGAATTAACAATAAACATAGTGTTGTGCACTTAAAAACTCATGTTAAGTGTTCTTATCACAGGTAATATAACCATAATAAAGCAAAGGAACACAAGAATGCTTTTGGAGGTGGTGGATATGTTTATTACCTTCTTCTTAGTGATAGTTACCTCAGTGTATGCATATATCCAAACTCATTGAAATGTACACCTTAAATACATGCAACTTTTTGTATATTAAGTATATCTCAATAAAGTTGAAAAATAATCAGTGAGCTCCACTCCTCCACAGAGCCTTGACCTCCATGCTGGCTGTATTACAGCTCTTCTCACACATAGCCTTTCTTTGTTTGAATACTGTGAACTGTAATAGTCTATTACATACCTTGAAAACAGTATTCAAACCAGATTGGTATTTATATAGAAAGATGAGAAAACAAGTAGAGCCAATATTAAAAAGTTATTTATAAAGTGACTAATAGTAATGTTCTCTGTTTTTTAAGAAAATTGTTCATCATCTTATTATATGAGTGATCCAAAAGGATTTTGAGTATTCTTAATTTCAAGTTTGCAAATTAGATAACCAAGAAAAACTTAATGTTACCAGATTCTGCACTGGTTCAAAGAAATATATTAAGAATTAGGGAGGAAACTAATGTAAATTTACTATCTGATTTTTCTGTGTTTGGCAGAAAGGCCATTATTAGGCATTTTATATGCCATGTGTCCTTTTCCTCACAACAAACAGAGATCCAGTGAGTTCAGTAATCTATTCATGGTCACAAAGATGTTCCCTTTGCAGAGTCAAAATTCAAACCCAGGACTCCAAGCCTGCGTTCTCAATGACCTGGCCACACGCAAGCAGAATCCCTATGACTCCAAAAACTCAACACAAGTTTTACAGGTGCCGGACACTTAATCAAAAACTGCAAGAACTTCTCCAATTCTCAAAAACATTTTCAGAAGTGTTTCCAAGACCAGTCTATACTGCAATAATCTGCAGTATCCAGCAAGGCCCTTAGATTCTATGTCTGTAATCTGAGTGAGGAATGAGGAAGTGAAGTCTCTGAGGAGCCCAGCAGCTCCATTTGTCCTCTGGTACCAGGGTGGTGACCACAAGACAGACCTCCCACTCCAGGAGCTAAGTGTTGGAGACTTGGCATCCACTAGAGAGCTCTCTAGTTGCTCAAGAAAGAGCTCTGACCTCCATCACGTCACTCTTCCAAAATCTCTCAAACATTTTGTGAATAGTATCCTTTTATCTTTTCTCCAGGAATAAAAAATACATAAATAAATAAACAAAGTGGGCATTTTATTTATAAAGTGGGCATTTAGTTTACAAAATAAATGATAGTTCTAGGGAGAATTCTACCAGTAATCATGTAAATCATGTGAATTTCATGCACCAACTTCTATGAGCCTGAATTTCCTTGTTGTAAAATAACAAGACTGGGATTCTATAAAATCCATTCTAGCTCTAAGGGACTGGAGTTAAAATCAATTAAAACTTTTTAGTTTTTCCTTTCAAATGTCACGTCACCTGATTCATTTTTTCTCAATTAAATATAATAATATTCTCTTTAAAATAAGCTTTCCCCACCTCGAACACATCTTGTCTTTTTATTTTGTTTCTTCTCTTTGTACATCCCAGCGGTCGCCACTTCAAGTGCTGCTCTATTTTGTGCTGAGTTTTATTTCTTTCAGATTTCCTCTTTCTCTAAACAGCAGGTGCCAAAATAACAAGGCAGTGTGAAATTTACAGAAACTATGTGTTTATACAGTTGGCTACCTTATCTAAAATGTAATGCTCTTCAACTCTAAATCAAATGTCTTGCCATATGCTGCAAGGTACAAGGCATACTGTACCTCTAGAAGATGAGCACCTATCATTTTTGGCACAGAGGTGGAGTCCCAAAGTTACTTTAGTGAAGTACAAAGATTTCTATGAATCCTTTTGCTATATCTTTACAGAAACCAAAACACTCTTAAATTGAAATTATTTCCTGTTTATAAAATATTTAATAAAGTCTTAAGTAAAAACTAGTCATAGCATTAAAAATTCTTTGATTTAATTATATTAAAACACTTGAATCATATTAGAACTCCTCAGAGAGCTGGACTATAAAACATAATTCTTTTTTGAACAAATATACAAAAGACATTTCAAGATTACCACCTTTTCTTGTGAAGTTTACTTTGTGATTGTTTCTGTGATGATCCTCTCTCAGATAAATTTTTTACTTTAAGTTTAACTGAAAGCATTTTTGTTTTAAATCAATAAATCTGACCATCTAGAAATCTCCTATCTGAGTCTGCTGAAAGATATGTTTGAATTTCTCCTGAATTTGGATATCAGCCGTTGCTTGCTAGCCACCCAAGATCAGTACTAGGAAAGCAGAATAACTAATTATATTTTTCTGTTTTCCTATATCTGACATTTCTACTTCTCTCTTCCCCTGGGAAACCGTTGCCCCACCCAAAATGAGGTTCAGTTTGTATGTTCCAGTGAGGGCATAATAGATATAGCCACTCCCTTGGTTCAAATTCAACCTATCTGTAACACTTACAGAGTAGGACTCAGGGGCCCACTAGACCTATGGGGCAGTGGGGTTTAGTCACTCCATAAGTTATATAAATGTCTAACCACTATGCTGTACCCTGAAACTAATATAATATCGAATGTCAATAGTAATTGAGATTTTTTTTTAACTAAAAAACTTTGAAAATTTTTTTTGTAATTAATAAATCTTAACATAAAAAGATCTCTCTCCTGATCTGGGAATATTCTTAATCAATTACTTTGATTAAAAGTTAATTTAATCAAATTATATTGGGTTTTGCCCTCTAATTTCTTTTAAATATTTTTCTCATTCAATTACTAAAAGTAATTTAATACAGGTAAATGTAAACTATTTTGTACAATTATTTTGAGATCAATAACACCAGGATAAACATAGCATTAGATTCATATTCATTTTTATTAAATAAAATATTCCATTGAAGTATAAAATATACATACAAATGTCAACATAAAACAAGAAAAATAACCAAAAAAAGGTACATTAGTTGATAAATTTTTACAAATGAGCACCCCATGTAACCATCATTCTGATCAAGATCTGGAACACTATAAGCACCTCAGAAAACCCCTCTCCTAGTCACTATGTGTCCTCTCCTAGTTACCAAATGCAGGGGTAGAAGGTGAAGAAAGCTAAAATTTCCAGTTCTTAGAATTTTTATTTTCATCCTTCTGATTTGAAGCTTAGTGTAAGTGTTGTCAGCCGCAAAGGCAAAGTTACCGACTTCTAGAAGGTACATTTCTTCATATTTGCTCGCAATAAATATAGCAGTGACACCAACAGCTACAGCACCTTCTTGGGCACACGATTATTCAGCATGAACTGAGCAATAACAGAAACAGTCATGCACATGGTCTTCTGCAGTAATCTGAATTTCACATGAACTTGCACTAGCCAATCCATTAGGATGGCTCTCATGTTTCCGTTGACTTCATAATCCAGTAGGTTTTGGTGTGACTGTTTGTCCTTCCACAAGTTGTCTCAGATAAGCCTAGGTGTCTTTTACATCATTTCTACAAAGGTATAGATGCATCTTCTGCCTCCATATCATTCACTGCAAGGATTATATCAGAGAAAGCCTGACACGAATATCCCTCTGTGGGAGCACATCAGAAAGTTTCCTCTGGGCTTGGAGAAGTAGTATTAATCAAAATAGGCTCAGGTGAAAGTTTTTCTTTCTTAACAGGTTCTGGTTCTGGCACCACCTCCAGCACAGGCTTGAGTGCCTTTTGGTAGGTTTTTTTTAGCAATAACTTGTCCAGCAGCTCAAGTTTTTGCTTCCTCTTTCAGAGGCAGTCTGGCCTGTGGCTGTCCACTAACTTTGTTACCAGTGTCTCCAGGAGCTCTTCTTAGTCTCTGCCCAGACCTGCAGGCTGCAGCAACAAACACAGACATGCATTTTGCGCCTGTCACACTGATTTCACTTTATTTTCCACATTAATTTTCGTGTTCCTGGTGACTTGGAATGACGTGGCTTCTTCTTCATCAAGCAGCAGCTCAGTGGGGAGAAGCAGAAAACAGGAGCTCCTACAAGCCCAGGACCTAAACCCAACATAGATCAATAGCCAGCACTTCCTGACTTCTAAAATCATAGATCTATTCACCTATTTAACTTCATTTAAGGTATATTTTCACCCGGCTTTTTTGACTCAGCATTATGTTTGGTATATTTTTCCCTGTTGTCACCTATAATTATAGTTCATTCATTCTCACTGTTGTAGGATATTCTATTTTATGAATATTTTTATTTATTCATTCAACTATTGCTAGACATGTAAGTAGTTTCTTGCCTGCAGATATTACAAATACTGTTGCTAAAAGCATTCCTGTAAGTTTCTCTTGGTGAATATGCACAGGCATTTCAGTTGGTTATATACCTAACAATGAAATTACTGCATTAAAGTGCATGTGTATATAGCTAGTTTAGTAGATATTGCCGAACAACTTTCCAAAGTGATTACAGCAACTTATGCCCCTACCCACAGTATATAAGAATTCCAACCGCTCTATATCCTCACCAGTGCTAAACATTGTTAGTATTTTTCATTTGGGGCATGCTGGTGAATATGTCAAGGTTTACTTTTATTTCTTTAAAAAGCTTATAAGAAAGTTTACTGATGGAGTTAGGGAATAAAATATTTTATTTTCCAAGAGAAGGTGAAAATGCATTTTAGTAGATAATTGTACCATAGACTTCATGCAACAGCAAACAGGGAGAGGTATAAGTGTTGAAGTAGTTATGACTACAATCCAGGCGACTTTAATATATCTTATTTTACCATCACTCCTGGATTCCTGTGTACATACTCTTATTTGGCTTTCCCATTGAATAAAAAAAGCATTTCATGAGATTCAAATTATTTCTTTCTAACTATATCATGTGAATATTTTATTTTGTTTAACTATGTTGCATATGAAATTCAGTGAAGTATGTAAGTAAAATCTGCTTATCTTTTAAAAGATATATAAACATTCTAAACTAAACATCTTCTAAGTCCAGTTCCAAAATAAGACAAGGGTGATAAATAGAAAAGTGGATAGCCATTTCATCACCCTAAGAATCAAGCCTGGACTGCCTACCATGAGAAGAGAATAGAGGGCTATCATAAGGACATAATTTTTCAGAATAAGACACAAATTCTCATATGTTCAGATAGCTTGCTCTTCAAATCACCCTGTGTAAAGATGAGTTAAGCCCAGATCCAAAATCAATATTTATATACACTAAAGTTTCCAAGTAGGAAGGCAAAGAGGCTCAGATATCAATCAACACCCAGACTGGACAGTAATAGGAGAAATGTGGAATTGCTGACATCAAGCTTTATCAGCTTTCAACTGTTCTCCATTTTTTCTAAAGTACTAAATATGTCTAGATATTTGGAAATCTATTGTTAAGCAATGTGTCTGAATCAGTAAATAAATATGAAGTTGTAGCCACGATAAGAGAAAACAATATAAAGCTAATACTCTAGGCTGTGGGGCTGGTACCTGCGAACTGCTAAGATACATAAAAACCAGGAAAAACAACTTAAAGCATAGATATGTAAGCAAATTCCCTCTCAGCCACTACCTTAAAGGAAAGAACTATGTTTTACGCACCCATCATAACAAATGCTGTCTGGAGTCATCTACATCCGGTAGCACACAAAGACATGCCACTCCTACATGGCCTCCCCACATTCACATCTCCCAGAGAGCATGGCAATTGGCATGTTTCCCACCAGCCCTTCCTGTGAATCTTTGGTCCAAGGCTCCCTTCTTCACCCTAGTGCATTACACACCTAGAAGTAAGTAAATAGAATATAGACTCAGAAATATTCAAGTCAGAAAACCTCTTCTCTAGCATATGATCTTCAAATACAGCATTCAGTACGTGATCAGGTCTTCAACAAACATTGGCAATCCCCTGTCCTTTAGCAATGCGTTTCTTCTGAGCCTTATATGGGCTCAGTGAAGACATGCTTTATACTTAAGAGAGCCATGTGCAGAGACTAAAGAGGTGAAAAGGGGTGTTTTCCTGAGTTAGGGCCATGGTCACAATTGACCTAAGCATAAAATTTATTTTAAAACCCTTTTGTACAGCTCCCAGCTATGAAAAGACAGGAGTTAGGGCAGGAGTTGGGTCATTAATCTTCCGCAGGAGTCATTCCTGAAAATCAGGTGAGATCCAAGAGAAGCAGTACTGATGTGCCTACCAGAAGCCAGGCCCAGTGCTCGGTGCTCATAATACATTTTCCCTGGGGGCCCTTCGGGGTTAGGAGGTGTCTAAACCACACAGAGAGAGTCCACAGCAGGGAATGAGTTATGCACAGAATACTCACGGAAAGGGAAACTTATCTTTGCCTGGAGAAGTCAGGAAAGATTCACTAAGGGAGGAGACTTAGATCTGGTAGGGGACCCACAACATCATCCATCCCCGCCATCCTTAAAACTTTGCAGCCTCGCTACCTTGCTCACCAAACTGCAATGGATCCCTAGATTGATAAACCCAAATTCTTCTCATGGCTGTTGAATACTCTAGTTAGCATTCAACATGGTTCTCCTGATCGTTCCTTCAAGCAACACTAGCTTTCATCCCTTCTGCTTACTGTTTCTTCCATGCTAAGACCTAAAATATACTCCTTTCCACTTGCCACTTATTCAAACCCTCTATTTTTTTTTTTTTACAGTACAGCTCAAGACTTATTTCCTCCAAGAAGCATCCAGCTACACACAAATAGCTCTCTCCCTTCAGTTTCCTTCTCCATTGCACTGTCATAAATGTGCTCAGATATTGAAAGTCTCTGTATTCTAAGAGAACCTTGTCTCCTGACAGGGATTAAATTCCAAAAGACACTGACTGTAAGGTTTTAGCAGATGATTCAAAAAGCAGGAGTTTGTAAGAGTGGCACTTCCTCTCGCTGACTCTCAGCTCCCAGCTGCTCTTTGCACTGTGCAGCAGACACATGGTTTCAATGAGGATATGTGTCCCCTATTCCCAGAATCTAATGCTAAAAAGGGGCCCTCTAGCGTGGGGTTGTAAAGCATTAAAGAAAGGAACATGAGAAAGCCTACAGTTTCACCTCCCTTGGCAAGTTATCCACGTACATGAAGGGCAAGCTCTAGAGGGCCTTGTCCAGAACTAAGGGGTGTTAGCTTCCTCGGGCAGTGGCAACAAATTACTACAGACTTGGTAACTTAACAAAATTTTGCTCTTGAACAGCTCTAGAGCTCCAAAGTCCAAAATCAAGGTGACAACAGAGCTAGACTCTGCCTAGAGGCTCTAAGTGGCCACCCTCTCTTCTCTCCTTTCTCTGTCAAATCTCCCTTTCATGTCCCCTACAAGAAACTTATTGTATTTAAAGCCCACCTGGATAATCTCGGATGATGTCTTTATCTTATGATCCTTAACCTAGTTACATCTGCAAAAGCTCTTTTTTCAAATAAGATCACATCTGCGGTTTCTGGAAATTAGGATGCGGACTATCTTTTTGCAGGCCACCATTCAACACACTGAAAGTATCATGATAACCCAATTACCTGAATTTTTTCACTAAAAATGGTGGTTTTACAAAGCATGCTCATCATTAAGTATAGAAGATCATTAAGTCACCTCCTGCTCCTGAGTTACTGAAATGTGTTCAAGGAACACTGCTAGGTGCTTTGGGGAAGAAAAAAAAAAGGATGAAATCTTCCTTCAGTGATATTATAATCTAGGAAGAAAAACAAACATGTACATCAGTGCAGAGAAGTTGAATAAAGTTGGAAACACAATGCTTTGCAAGCAGGAGTTAGACTGCTTGTTCCTTTTTCTTCCTCAGTATCATTCTTCCCAGCGAGCACTCACTTTACAGGTATCACAATCTGTAAACTCTATCAGCTGATGTTTCAGTTCATTTCTCTCATGGACACTGAATGCAAGAGGACACCCTTCACTAAATGTGATCTTATGAAATTCACACGAGCCCCAAATCTGAATCTGTCATATTAAAAATATAGATTACGTACCGTAACAGCCAATAAATCCTCAAAGGAAAGCAAAATATATAAGAGCTATAGCATTGTTTCAAACTTATGTTCTTTAATAATGTGAAAGCCTATGAATAATATATATATATGTAATATATAAAAGGAAAAACATCTACCCTTTCTAGAGCTCCAGCTGCCTCTATTCCATATAAGGCTAGAAATAGATATACATAAAACATTATCTATCACTAAAATTTTTAATAATTTTAACTTCTGCATTGCGAAAGCTATCACATTTTCACTTCTTTGTCTTTATCCATGATTCTGGGTCTGTATCCATGCAGAAGTTACCCTAAATCATTTTCACAGGAGGACTTAGCTGCTACTGCCAGCTCAAGGTCAGCAGTCAGGGCTGGGAAGGAAAGAAGTGCTGATTAATAGAGCTTTAGATACCAGTTCCAGTGTCTTAAAACAAGACAGATATCCAAAAGGACTCCAGATCTTTCTAGTGGTCCAAAATTTCAATGACAATCTCAACTTTCAGCCAAGTTCTATGAGACTGTGATTTCCCAATGACAAAGGCCCATTCCCTTTAGTTTTGGATATGCAGTTACAAAAAGAAAATCAGGAAATGAAAACAGGGACAGTGTCCTCAGGGGATCGGGTAGAGCATAATGGAGTCTTTATCTGGTCACTATATTTACAGGAGCAGGCAAAAGGAAGAGCACAGCTGGAATGTGCTCTTAATAAACACTCTGGGCCGCTTACAAAGGAGGGAGCTTTGTCTAAACATGGATACAGAACTTTCCACAAAAGGCTCCCATCCCTAACACATTCATCTTTCTAATCTCCAAAGCTTAGTAAAAGTTACGCAAGAAAAATCTTTTTCAATCAAGTTGAAAAGAAAGTTTCTCTCCATTCTATGTCTTGCTTCCCAGTGTCTCCATATACAGAGAGTCCTTCCTAAGTGGAAAAATAGTCTAAAGTAATAGCACTTTTTATTAATTGTTCTCATTCTATTATAGATTATTAAATGCACCATGTTGTCAATTAATCAAACTATCAACAAGGATTGAGAAGCAGTTCACATGCCTGCTGGATCTAAGTTATTAGCTCAAAGCTGATTACCTAACAGTTTTTCTGTAAAAGCAGAGCCCAGCAGCTAACGATCCAGAGAATTCACCCTTGCGCTTCCTCAGTGACCCCACTGGGAGCAAAGCTCTGGACAGCACCTCAGTGTCAACTACAAAGCAGTCATTTCAAGACTGTAATCAAAACTGAATTTGTATCCACCTATATTTTTTTTAAAAATCAGTTTACTGTATCCCTGTTGGATTTTTCTAAAGGTTGTACCTGATGGTGCAAAGGGCTGCCTTTAGAATAACATCCATAATATAGCCTGTTCAAGTTTATAAAGTTATTTTCAAACAAATACTAATTCAAATACAAAATTTTTCCAAAGAATTTTTATCGACTTCTTTGCCCTTTGAGCCAAAGAGAGGAACATTCACAGAGATTTGGGAGGTGAAAGAGAAATAGCCAATAATTCTCATGAGACAACGGTGAGCAGAGTAAGGGTTACAACAAATGGCAGATGTAACAATTTGCCAAGCCTTTCAGACTGTCTTCTTGTATATCATCAACTTCAGGGATGTAAGCAACTGGATTTATTGAGAGAGGAATCTTGAAATTTTTGACTTAGTAAAGACATTTTCTCCCCTGAACCATCTATTCATTTTGAAAGCTTCTAATCTTCTGTATTAATTCCTTTCCAGTTTGAAATATCTAGAATAATTCCTTGCTCCTCACCAACCCCTGACTAATCCAATAAGGAATACAAATTATTCTCAAATGGATTACTTTGATGTTTAAGAAGTGATGTTTAAAAGTTAAACTGTTAATTTCATTTAGTCCAAACAACCAGGATTCAATATAAAATTAACATTTGCACTGAGTCAGATAATAATGGTCATTTTCTTTTTTTTAATTTTTATGGTGACATTAGTTAATGAAATCTAATAAGTTTCAGCTGTACATTTTAACAGTAAGGCATATATATATATATATATATATATATACATATATATACACAACCATACATACATACATACACTGTGTGTTCACTTCCCATAGTTAGATTTCTTTCTGTCACCACATATTTGACCCCCTTTACACCATCAGTAATGATCACTTTCAGCCACAATTTATTCTCTGACACCATCTAAGATCATGTAATCATATGGTTGGTTGATTCATTAGCATCCACTTGACCACTGAGCACTATACTTCATTAGATGTTGACAATGACCGTGTAAATCATTAATATATCATCTCCAATTTATAGTTGAGGATTCCAAAGCTTAGAGATATTGTATGATTTGTCCTACATCCCACATCCAGGAATTAGAAGAATTTGAAATCAAACCAGATACTATCTTATGCCTGAACCTTTTCTGCCATGGTAAGTGACTTTTCACCATAGTATGTAATGTTAGAGAGTGGTCATTATAAACATTTTTAATAATCAGTATAAGGTAACCAACACCATACATTGTTCTGTGACAGCACATACATTCTGAAATCTCTCCTATCTGATAATGTGGAAATTTTCCTAGTCAACTCAGGGTAGTAGTGTGGTTTCTGAGACACCATGAGAACCTACCACCATGTGGGTCCAAGTGGAAGGGGCTCTCAAGTGTCAGAAAAGCTCTAACAAAAGGGCAGACTAAAGGAAATGGATTAAATACAACAACTACAACATCAACAATCACAAAAAACATTACTCCTCAGATGTCATGTCACTAAAAGACATGCTAGCTGCATTCTCTTAGCTCTTCTATGAAATATACACATTGGTATATTTCTCCCAAGAACCATCACTTCCTTCAATTTCCTTAACCCAATTCTGGAAATTCTGAGGCTCTTACAGAAAAGACTTGGTTTTTACTGGGAAAAATGCAACGGCAGAACTCTAGCTCTTTGGCAGGCAACCAATTCAAATTATGCCCACTGGACTTCACAAGTGAGAGATTTGGTTTCACCTAGGGGCAGGAAATTGTACCACTAGCAATTTTTCCTGCCAATCCTTCTACATGACAAAGCACATATGGATGCAAATAAGCTAATCCTTCTCTGGAAGAGTAAACTGCACCTGGCAGTCAACTTACAGGAGCTCCAGACAGAGAAGATGTGATTATGAGCTACAAAGCAGGCTGGGAAAATCCCTACCTGGATGCCTGTGATAAAACCTAATCATCTGCTGGGATAATTGGCCCCCCAAAGGGATATATGTTAATAATAGCATCAAGTCATAAGGTTATTAAACTGCTGAAAGGTTAGGAATATTTGCCTATTGATCAAAGAATTCCTGAAGATGGCAAAGTCATAGAAGTTCAAATAAATGACTCAAATGAAACTCTATAGAAAGAAATTGTGCATCCTGTTAAGTGATAAAGAAGATATTCAGAGACAAGTCATCCCCTCAAATAACAGAATAGAAAATTTTCACAGAAAGCCAAATAGATCTCTATAAAAATTAGAAATCCCCCCAAAGACACTATAACCAAACCACCAGAACAATGATGTTGGTATAGAATATAACTAGAAACAGGAAAATAATCTTAAAAGAATTTATAAACATATGGTGTAACTCATTTTTTAAAACACGTCCCTTTTTTTGTCTACCAAGAATTTTCTAATAGTGACAGGTGGTTTTTTAAACATGTATGCAACATCAATGACACTCATCTCAAAGAGAGATGGGAGTCTATCCCCCTTCCTTAAACATTAGTGACTTGCTTGTAACCAGTGGGACACAGGGAAGTGATGCTGCATGACTTCCAAAGCTAGTCAAGGAAAGACAATGAAGCTTCATTCAGGTTCTCTTGGAACACTTGCTCTAAAGGAATTCAGCCTTTATTTATAAATGGCTACCCTGAGGCCTGCATGCTGGAAAAGGTGAGTAAAGAAGCTCTTACCCATAGCCCCCATTATGGTCCTAGCTTACCACCAGCTCACCTTGGACATTCTCCCAGCAAGCCTTCAGATGACCACAGCCACAGCCAATATCTAATCACAATTGCCACATAGACCCCAAGCTGGAGCTGCCTAGTCAAGCCATTTCCAAATTCCTGAGCCATAAAAGTATGAGCAAGTAAAATGGTGGGTTTTTCATACCATTAAATTTTGGGATAATTTGTTATGCAAAACATTGTTGACCATTCTCCAAACTTCCAACAAATGACAGGTAATATTTTGTAATGCCTTTAAACTGACAAAGTTTAATCATTTAATCTCATTTAGTTTTTATAGATACCATGCAAAACAGGTATAATTCTCAAAAGTTGCAGAGACCAGGACGAATGCTTAATATCACAGTTAAAACTCAGATCCATTTCACTTTAGTCTCATGACCTTCAACACTGTGCTAATTTTCAAATATTTTAAGTGGTTAAAAATTTTGTCTATTCACTAGTCTATTGTCCACATCCATGAGTCTCTGTTATGTTCATTTGTTGCTTTTAGGTTTATATCCCACATGTAAGGGGAGAGGGAGGAGAGAGGTAGATGGAGTAAAAGGGGTCAAATATGTGGTGACAGAAAGAAATCTAACTGTGGGAGGGGAACACACAATGCAATATATATATATATATATATATATATATATATATATATATATATATATATGTTATGTATATATATGTTATATATATTTATTTATTTATATGTATAAATAAACATATATATATGTTGAGTTGTACACTTGAAACATACTAAATTTCATTAACCAATGTCATCAAAAAGAACAATAAATTACTTAAAAATAAATAAAAATTTTAAAAATAAATAAAAATTCTGTCTATTCAAAAAAAAGTTATGTAATAATAAAAAACTAACAGATTGGTTTTTCATTCAATATTTCCAGATAGACTGTCTCTTCATACATTTATATATTCTTATAAAATTTTAATAATAATAATAATAATAATAAAGCAATTCCTAGACAGTCCAGATAACAGTCAATTCTTACATTTCTTTGTATTTGTAAATAACATGGTGATTTCTCTATACTTTTACCTTCAGCATTATAAGGAACAGACCAGGTTTCAGGAAATAAAACAAAGATAAATTGTAAACAGACATGGAGAGATTTACTCTTCACAAGTACTCTCTGGATTCCGTATTTTTAAGCACACATTAAAAATTGATTAATTGAGTTCCTTGAAATTTAGAATTTGCTAATCCTAAAAGAGTTTGCCAAATCTGGCATGTCATGTCACCTAGGTATTTTAGGTTCCCTGTATTAAATGTTTACAAGGGATAAAGAAACAAAAACACATGTACTTTTTCCTATTAAAAGTGCTGATATGATGTATAAAACATGCTTTCAGGCTTACAGAAGCTTATAGTCCAGTTGGGGCTATTCAGAGATAAATTACTATGATGTAGAAGAAAGCATACTAGGTTATAAATATATTTCTCTACATACCTAAAAAGGGTGCTATAAAGATTAAGAATAAAAATGCTATGAACTCTCACAGAACATTAAGCACATTTAATATAAAATATGTGTAAATTAAAATGGATAGATTTTATACAAAATGGGAGTTGGATCCCATCATATTTCTGCTCTGTTTTTAGAAAGTGCTAAATTGTACCTTACTGGCTGATTCCAAAAGAGAAAGCTCATGGCTGACTACTACTAACCCCTTCTTATTATAAATATTACATGGAAAGAAAAAAAAAACATGTTTTCCAGAATTTGTCACCAAGATAGACATTAGAGAGATGTCAGGAATTTACCATCAAGTATGGTCACCAAAAGTAAAAGTCAAGCTAAGGTTTATGAGCAGAGATCATGCCTAATTAAAGTTAAAAAAAAAAAAAGACAAAAAATTGTAAGATGTACAAACCATTTTTATAAATTCCATAAAGCAATTTATCCAGAGTATGTTGGAATAAATGTTTACATATTCTATGGTTGTTATGAAGTCTTAATTATCCTGAAGTTATTTTTTCTATCATGACTAAGGAGACATGACATGTTCCAGAGAAATAAACTGGAGAGGAAGGTATAGTTCTTTTTGACCAGGCATCTAATTTAATGCTATCAGAAAACTATTGCTAAAAATTTTAATTTAAATTTTAAAAAATGAGAGTCTCTCGACCTAGAGGGTATTATGCTACATCAAATTAATCAGAAAAACAAATACCATATAATTAATATGAAGACTCTTAAACAAAAACATAAGAACTGAGAAGAGCGGGTAGAGGCATGGGTGGAAAAGGTAAAGGGAATTAAGAGGTACAAATTTCCAGTTATAAAATAAATAAGCCACATGGAGTAATGTACAGCACTGGAAATGTAGTCAGTAATATAATAACTTTGTACATGACAGATGGTAACTAGACTTATCATAGTGATCACATCATAACATATATAAATACCAAGTCACTATGTTGTAAATCTAAAACTAATATAATATTGTATGCCAACTATATTTTAATAAAGAAAATTTTTAAGAAATATGAGCATCTCTTGATACATTAGGAATACAGATAAGAAGATGCCTGTTTATCTTGAATTCAACATTTTAAAACAAACTGGTAGATGAAATTACCATGTTTAAAGTGATTCAAAACACTGGCAGGATGGGACACTGACTTGTAGATCAAGGCATCACTATCTCGATACCAACTTCCACCACATGGTGGAATACAATGCATTCAAGAAAATCTTATTGAAAAGTTTCCAGTTCAAGACAGTGACCAACCACCTCCTCCCATGAATGAACACACCAAATCTATAGCTATATATGGAAAAACTGCCTCTGGAAAAAAAAAAAAAACCTAAAAACTGGCTGAGAGGCTGTGATGCCTCAGGTGAAGCAGAGAAGACCCACATAGGAGCAGGTACAAGAGGCTGATACACAGTCTCACCATAATCCCCACTTCGGTGTAGCAATTCACAGCAAGAACTCAAAACCCAGAGCTTCTCCCTGAGGAGTGAAGATTTTGAACCCCACATCGGTACCACCAACCTGCATCTGAGAGATGAGCCCCCATATCACCTAACTTTGAAAACCAGCAGAGCTCATTTTCCTGAGACTCACTAGCTGGTAACCATATGAGATACAGCTGTGAAAGGGCCCTCGGCTCGGACTCACCGCCCAGGGGCCCAGCGAGGCAGTGCAGATCCAGGGACACTTGACTTTGTATGGAGGCAGTTCACTGGCTTGTCTGGTAGCTGTGGGGCAGGCATCCAGTTTGACATACATTTGGGAGCCTCTCTCAGAGGGAGACTGGTGGAGTGACCTTCATGCTCTCCATCCAGAGCGCCGACGTACCCTGGAGAGGAGATTTTACCTGCATCTGATGCCCCGGTTTTACGTCTAGTGACTGGTTTAACATCCGGTGCCCTGGTTTTACGTCTAATGGCTGGCTTTACATCTAGTGTCTCAGTTTAACATCAGGTGCCCTGGCTTCATGTCTAGTGTCTGGTTTTACATCTCGTGCCCTGATTTTACATCTGGTGTCCCCGTTTTATGCCTCGTGCCAGGTTTTTGTGGCTGCCACCAGAGAAAACCTCTATCGCCTGGTTCTGATGGTCAGTGGAGCCTACACTTGCAATACCATAGGACTGTCTATATTCGCACACTTTAAAAGCTGCTACCTGAGGGTCTGGCTTCCAAACAGCCTGAATGTAGGTGACTGAGATTCCTCCCCCTTTAGAGCACTGACGGGTCTTGACACACTCTCAACTACTAGGAGCCATTAAAAATAAAATAGGCTGGTTGGACAATCACAGAGGTTTGAGAGACAGCCAAGAGCTAGAGCAGGGTTGAATAATAAAGTCATCTACTGAATGAGGCCACTCCCTCAAGAGTGGGAGAGGTGGTTGTTTCATCTAATGTACAGAATCAACAGAACCAAGCTAAATAAAAAACAAAAGTATATGTTTCAAACAAAACAATAAGGTAAAATCTCAGCGAAAAAAAACCTTAATTAAATGAAGATAAGCAATTTACTTGGTAAATAGAATCTTATTGAGCATTAATCAGTGTGATAAAGAAATAAAGGTGGCCAATACAGGCAAGATGGAGAAAGACAAAGAAAAATAAACAAACAAGAAAATTATCAGATATTTAAAAGTACTATGAAGAGTACTACCTATAATAATGTAATAAAATAGTATTAAAATATAGCTGATAGTTATTCACAATAGCCAGGATATAGTAGCAACGTAAGTGCCCATCAAAAGACAATTGGACAAAGATGTGATGCACATACACACACAATGGCATATTACTCAGCCTGAAAAAAGAATGAAATCGTACCATTTGTGACACGTGGATGGACTTAGAAAGTATTATGGTAAATTAAATAAGTCAGACAGAGAAAGACAAATACCATATGATTTCACTTATCTGTGGAATCTAAAGAATAAACAAGCAAACAAAATGGAAATAGACTCATAGATACAAGAGAACAGATAGTTGCCAGATGTGAGGGAGATTGGGGGACTGGGTGAAAAAGATGAAGGAATTAAGAAGTACAAGTTGGTAGTTACAAAAATAGTTACGGGGATGTAAAGTATAACATAAGGAATAGAGTCAATAATATTGTAACAACTATAGTGCCAGGTGGGTACTATACTAATCAGGGATGGGGATCACTGTGTATTATATAAGTGTCTAACTACTATGCTGTATAACTTTAATATAAAATGTTTAATGTCACCTGTAATTAAAAAATTAAATAAACCCATTGATCCTAAAAATATATAAAAAATTAATAAAATACAGCTGATAAAATTCAGGGTTTCTCAACCTTGGCACCTGACATTTTGGACTGGAGATTCTCTGTTACAGGGCGCTTTCTTGTGCATGGGAGAATGTTTTTTAACATCCCTGGCCTCTACTCACCAGTTGTGACAATGAAAATGTCTCAAGACATTGACAGATACCCCTGAGTGAGACAGAAAAATTGCTTCACAAAGTTAAGAGCCACTGCAATAAAATCACTAGATGATCATTTTCAGCTCCAAATGTTTATCAACATAATGATATCAATCTACAACACTATAGGCTTTCCTCCCTAATTAAATAATCTTTTATGGAAGATGGCATCTATAATAACAAATTTGCTGAGCTGTTTGCCTCGATAATATTCCAAACCTACATTGTAGGAACTGAAAACACTGCTGGACCCTGAGAAATAGATGACAAGGTGTCTTGAACTCCTGCCATAGTTAAGAAGCTCGATGAATAGAGTTTCTAAGCTGTTATCCAGAGACCAACAGGAATGTCGTTGTTTCTCCAAATGAAAGCACTCATCTGCACCGTCATAAAAGATAATCCATTATCATGGCAGGAAATAAAAACTGCAATAGATTTCGAGAGAAGAAGAATGAGAAGGAGGCATAACGGACTGGTGGGTAATCTCAAGTGAGAACATGCTCAACACCTAAAAAGGAGGAAAGGCTGCCCAGGGGCGACCTAATTCTGTGAACAAGGAAACACTTAGAAAATGGGTGTGAATGTGTTAAGAGATTCTAGATGGTGGTATTTAAACAAGCTCTTCTCTTTGTCATCCAAATCATGTTCAAACCTCAAGAAAACCTTTGCATTTGATTCTAGCTACAAAGATATTCCATTTAGAAGCTATTAAATAGCTCGTGGAATGAAATTAAAACTCACACTTGAACTAAAAGTCTCCATCATCCTTTATTTGTGCTAAAATTTCAGGGCATATTCCATAGGAAATTTTTTGAGCAAGAAACTTTAAAAACTCCAGAAAATATGTTTAGTGAACATAAGAAGAAATTATTGAGCTTTTGGATGTTTATAGCAAGTAAAAATTGGATTTTGTGAGTTATCTTTTCTACATAATGCTTTTATAGATTCATTAAACTAATTTTCAATGGGGACTTGACATCACCCTCCACTTATTATCTTCTAAATTTATCTATTTTGCTTTTCCATTATATTAATAAAATTTAAAGAAACAAAACCCAGGTATCTTGAATCAAAATTTATGTTAGAGCAAAAAAATTATATATATAACAGATCATATATATATATACATATATATATGTGTGTGTGTATATGTGTGTATATGTATATATGTATGTATGTATATATGTATGTATGTATATATATATATATATATGTGTGTGTGTGTGTGTATGTGTGTGTGTGTGTGTGTGTGTGTTAGAGCAATTGTTTTCCTTTGTTTTTCCGAAGAATTTATAACAGAGTTCCCTCAGAAGTACAGGTTGGAAAGGGGACAGGAGTCAAAAGCATTGAAACACTTTCTCTGCCTTTGACCAGCTACATGATTCTGATAATATTCATTCAACATTTCTGAGAACCAAGTTTCTCAGAAATGATTGAGGATAACAATTATATACTATTCATAGGGTGGCTGTGAAGATTTTAAAAATGACATGAGAAAATGCTTTGCAAACTGTAAAATTCTGTCAAGTACTATTTTACCTTATTATTGAATTAACATAAAATGTGACCTCAATATGGTTTACATAAAGCTTTCCAGCATGCAAATGACCAAGAGGACCTTAATGTTCATCTGTTTGTTTAAATTTTAGATGATTCTTCCTGACTCTAGGCCCTGACCTCCCTTCCTTTGTAGGATTTTTTTTAGAAAAGTCATAAATTCTTTCTCTGCCCCTTTGATATGTAAATCTTTTTAAAGGCCTCTTGTTCATTTTATAATTCAGGGAGGTCTTCATCAAGGGGCTGGGAGCCATCTCTTTGAAATGTTAACATCAAGAGAGAAAGCACCCCTATCTCCTAGTGTCCCTGAGAAGGTAGGAAGCACGCTAACTTCCATGGGCACTTTGCTCCTAGTTATAAAACTATCCTCTGTCAGGGAGATAAGAGAAAGTTTACTTTTCCTCTGGTTAGGCCAATTAGCAAACACAGATGGCCTATGATCTCTCCATAACCCAGCTATTAAAACCTCTCCCACATTTTGTTTCCCCAGAGTTAAGTTCAGACGTTAGTTCTGACCTCTCTGCCCTGCTGCAACATCCTTGAATAAAGTCTTCCTTGCCTATTAAACTCTGCCCTGTACAAATTTTGCTTTGAAACACATTTGCAAAAGAATGAAGATGTCCTGGGATCTCTTTGCTGCAAAATTTAACAGCCCCTGGCTCCACTTGTGACACCCTGGTCACCTCTCACAAGATTCTCTAATAGACTGTAATCTCCTGGAGGAGAGAGACTGATCTAAAAACTGACCACATCTAACAATGGCCTCTCTATATAAGCAGGTATTCATACATGCAAATCAACATGCAGATATTACTATTTTCAGTTCTTGAATCTATCTCAGTATACATATCAGTTTAATTTATTAGAAGCTGGAGCACTTGAAATACTTCCACAAGTGACTGTTATGGTGATGCTATGTAGCAGATTGCAAAATAAATGCATTTTTAACCACTTTATTGGGGTCTTTTCAGAGATAAGTATACACCCATGAAACCATCACCACAATGTATGCCTTAAACATATCCATCCCTTCCAAAAGTTTTTCTGCACCCTCCCTGTTCAATATTCCATGTGTGTGATAAGAACACATAACATAAAATCTATCTTCTTAGCAAATTCTTAAGTGTACAACAGGGAATTGTTAACTACAGCGCTATGCCGTACAGTAGATCTCTAGGACTTATTCATCTTGCATAACTGAATCTCTGTTCTCTTCAACTCGTATCTCCCTGTTAAGCCCCAGTCCCTGGCAAACACCATTCCTCTTGTTGCCTGATGATTAGTGGTGTGGAGCCCTTTTCATATACCGGTTGACCACTTGTTCATCTTCTTTCACAATAAGCATATTTCAATGCCACTTTCCAAAATGAGGACTTTTAGAGGTGTACTATAGATGGCTAAGTATAACAATATCAAGAATAGCAATATCAAATATTTTGCAATATTAAATATAATTTAAACATGTAAATATAATTTAACTCTAAAATGTTTTTGCTGAAAAATGCAGAAAAAAATAGATGTAACACAGAAATAAGAAAATGAAAAGAATACTTGTGTCCAGGGGGAAAAGCTAGTGAATATCAAACTCCTCTCTTAAAACCATTCAACAGTTTCTCATTACGTGAAGCATAAAGTAAAATACCTTACCAAAAACTCTGGCCAAATCTGAACCAGATCAAATGCTTTCCCTTTCACTCATTGCATTTGCTCCTACATCCTTTATATTCAGTGTCTTCTCATGAACATAGAACTGCCCCCTACATCTAAGAACCCAAAATAGCCAAATCTACTTCATACAATTATCTAAAACCTTTGTTTACATAATAGGGTTTGCAAATGAGCAATACAATGATTGCATCACATCCAAATCCAAAAATCTTATGAAATCTCCTCTACATCTCTATGATTCTCTACATTTTTCAAAGTAAATTAACATGTTATCTTTACTATCACTAGCAGTGAGTTAAGTATTAACATTATTAAGTCTACTTCATTTCCCCACTTTGTACTGATAGTTTATTTTTGCAGTTTTATGAGGTATAATTAGTAAACAAAAATTACACATATTTAACAAATGCAATTAGATGCTGAGTGTAAACGTCTTACTTCTGCGTCAAGACAGGACATAAGAAAGGCCTTAAGCTCATGTCTATGTGTGATGATTAGATCCCAGGAGTGACAGAAGCCATCTTCGATTTCCTACACCTTGTAACTTCTCAGAAGAGTTCTAGGACTAAAGGACACCCAAAATGATAAAAGTTGGACATAACATCCCCTGGACAAAATGGTTGTTTTTTTTTTTCTTTTACCTCGATTCTCCAGAGCAGCAGAAGAGCACATAACACAGATTTAGAATGGCAGGTGCTCTCTGTATAGTCCATAAAGGCCATAGGAGCAGAATGGTCTTCTTCTTGGACCTCAGTTGAACTTCCTGAAAAACCTGCCTAAGGAATACTCTGCATACAGGCTGTGTCATTGGCTGATACACACCATTCTGGGTACTTTTAGAGCATGGAAATTGCCCCCTCCAAGAGGAAGAATACTGCTGAGTCTCCAGCTTGTCATAGCCATCACCATGCAGTTAAACCCTTTATCCTTTACTTGCTTTAAAGGGATTTGTGTCCTTTGCCTGTGTCCGTTGAAATCTCACTGTCAATCACTTTCTCCCTTGTGAAAAACATGCAGAGAATCGCAAAACAAATAAGTCGTAGATTTGGTGGTTCAGAAATGCCAATTGCAAATCCACTACCCTTCTACTATCTGTTTAATATTTAAAGGAATCCTATAATATAAATCTTATAAGTCACGAAATTGATCCCAAAGTTTACAATCAGAGAAGAATAAATGCTTTCAAGTTATTGAAGGAGTTCTGTTTCTGTTAGGATGTAGAATGGTGCAAAAGACCATCATTCCCATGGTAACAAGGGGGGGAGAAAAAAAACACTTTTCTATAAAGCTATCAAAGAGCAGAAGATGCAAAGAAACTTTAATGAGCTATATTCCAGAGAGAGATAAGCAAAGAGCTGCAGATGCTTCCACAGTTAGCAAAATCTAATCTGACTGTGGATATTTGGAAAAGCAAACTTGCTATATAGA
Organism: Macroglossus sobrinus; assembly: GCA_004027375.1. Lineage (NCBI taxonomy): Eukaryota > Metazoa > Chordata > Mammalia > Chiroptera > Pteropodidae > Macroglossus > Macroglossus sobrinus. The sequence continues at coordinate 87,663 of PVKZ01003421.1, forward strand.
TAGAAGAGAGAGGGAAGAAACCAGCCAGGTTTTATCAGTGAGGGCCAGCAAATAGAGTAGAATTTGTAATAGCTCAAATACAAAAACAATTGTTCATGCCAATATATCTCTACCCCTCCACCATCCAGGAATTTTTCTGAGAAAGTAGAAAAAATAATTATGAGAACTGAAGCTAAAAAATTAAAAAAAAATTAAAAATTAAAAAAAAAAAAAGAAGAAATTCTGGCTATTTCACGGTGTTTAGGTCCCAGGGTCCTTCAAAATATGAATCAATAAGTGAATCATAACCAATTAAAATAAAAATAAAACCCCTCCAAGTTCAAATCCTAAGAAGATCAAGGCAAGCCCTCACCCAAATCAAAGTAAGTAGAATTAAAAGAACATACCTTGCATTGGCTGCCTGGTTAAAGAAAGTTCTTGTACCCTCTAGGCAAAAAAGAAAAGAAAGAAAAAGAATCATATTCCACTTTTCACTGTTCTTTAATGACTGGTATACAATAAAAACATTATAAGACATGTAAAAAAAAGCAGATAAATTGACCCATAAGCAATAGAAATTCAATAAAGTCAGATCTTCTAATAACTGATATTGAAATCTCCAAAAACTTTAAAACAACTATGCTAAATACGTTAAATAGTTTTAAAAAAAGATAAATTGAATGGATTAAGAGATGGTGGGTTTTATAAGAGATCTGTAAACTTAAGTAAAATTTCAATTACCTAACAGAAAAAAAAATTTTTTTTGAATACTTGAATACTACAGGCAACTGCAATCTCTCAAAGAAGCCTCTTCAAGGGGGCCTCTCCACAGTTCTGCATGGTTTCCTCACAGTATGGTACAGACCTCACTTCTCAGTAGAAAGAGTGTCACAGAATTTGGAGACCATTATCAAACTCATCATAAGAAGAGATTGGATAAACAAACACAGCATAGTGATACAATGCATTTCTACTTAATAATAAAAAGGATGAACTATCAATATGGGCATATTTCAAAAACAGGTTTAGTATTGAAGTCAGACTCATAGAAATAAATATTGAATGACTTCATTTATATAACTCTCAAGTATAGTCAAAACTATTGAGTAGTTTCCTCTGGGGGAGCAATGAACTGAAATGGGGCAGACAAAAACTTTGGAATTGACATCTTCTATATCCTCATTTGCATATGTTTATACATGTCCAAGTTCACTGAACTATACACTTAAGATCTTAGCATTTTACTGTATATAAGTTAAAACAGAATATGATTGATCAAAATAAAAATTATTGAAACACTTATGTGGTTCTAGATAAGATATTGATTTGGACAAATCAAATTAAAAAATTATTGGAATATTTAGAAATATTTTACTGTGTTTCAGGTATTAGGTGAGATAATATTTATTGATCTGTAAAAACTAAGCGAGACAACTGGAAAAGCATTTATAAAACAATGTGTATAGTATGATCTTGTGTTATTAAAACTGTAATATTACAGAGGATTTTTGGGCAGTGAAAATACTCTGTATGATACTATCATGGTGGATACATGTCATTACATTTGTCCAAGCCCATAGAATGTCCAACACAAAGAGTGAACCCTAAGGTAAACTATGACCTTTGGGTGATAAAGATGTGTCAGCGTAGGTTCATCGATTATAACAAATGTTCACGCTCTGGTGTGGGATTGATTTGTCAAGGTAGGCTTATCAATTGTAACAAATGCCTGCATTCTGATGCGGGATACGGGTAGTGGGGGAGGCTATGAATGTGTTAGGAAGTACAAGGGAAATCTCTGTATCTTCCTCTCAAGTTTTCTGTGAACCTAAAAGAGCTCAAAAAAATAATAAAGTTTAAATATATATATATATATATGTACATATGTGTATATATGTATGTTTAACTGCTCACATATATTCATAGGAAAACTATAGGTAGGCATGCTTGAACCTAAAAGTGTTCCAAAAACATAATAAAGTCTAAATATATCTATATCTATATCTATACACACACACACACTACACACACATATGTATATATATACACATACACACCCACACACACACGTGTATATATATGTATAACTGCTCATAGATATGCATGCTCTAGAGTGTGTTAATCTCTGTACAGTGGAAATGTATATTTTTATTTTGTATTTTTGCTTGCATGGCATTTTCTAATCTTGTACAATGCACAAGTACTGCTTCTATAATAAAAATTTATATGAGTAACTTGCACTTTGTGAAACAGTGCTGAAAAACTTTTCTAAAAATCTGTCCCCAAAATATGCAATTTTTATCAAGTGTTAATTCAATTAAAATGTATTACTGCAGTATTTAGTAGATTGAATAAATAACAATAGGTAAGCTTTATTAAACACTTAACGTGTTAGCCACTGTGTTTCATTCTTGTATTTCACCCTTACAATGACCTTATAAGAAAAATGCCATCACCACCCTCATTACAGATGTGGCGGCTGAGGCTCAACAGTCACTGTGCCAGCAAAAGCCAGAGTCACACTTGTCATCACTCCTATGAATCACTCACGGTATTAATGCTATCCTTGCATCATCTCCTTCATTTTCAAAGCTCTAGATTGCAGAGGTTCAGATGGTGAAATCAAGGAGGTGAGGTAAAGTAACTTGCCCAAGGTCACAGCCTACCAATGGCAAAGCCGATAGTAACATAAAAGCAGATGTGTCTGCTATTGACCAGCGAATGCTACACTGAACCTTGGCTTTATCTGCAGGATGCAGTATTTTCATGTGAAGCCCTAGTAGAGACTATAACTGTATGCTCCCACCGTACAGCTTATAAAATGCCCAGATAAGAGAAGTGATACTTATAAAGAATTATTTGAAGGAAATGAGCCCATCCATTTCTTTATAATCTAGAACTAAAGCCTGATCATCAGAACACCACATATTCGGAACATGTTATCTTGGCCTGCTGCAAAATTGCTTTGCCTGAGTTCAGTGTTCTGTCCTCGGTGCTTATTGAGGGATGAGTAAAGAAAACATTCCAAGAATCCCATAAATGTGTTTGCAATAGAGAAGCTGTTAGTGAACATTTTTACTGTGCCTCTCACTGTCCTATTGGTAAGGCAAAGCTTCTAATGAGAACTAACTGTTAAAATTAGGAACCAATGTCACCATAATAAAAATTAATTAATTTAATAAGTAATCATTGAAAGATATATTAAATAAATAAATAATAAAGTTATCATTGAAAGATAAAAACAAACAAACAAAATTGGATGCTGCGTAAAACTATATTCCTTAAAAATTTTCCTTGGCATTTATTTTATTTTTTATTTTAAAAAACCATTAAATAGTGCTTACTTTGTACCAGCCACCATTCTAAATGCTAATCTAATACTGGCACATTTAATTCTCATAACTTACCTATACGAAGAAGTTACTTCTATTATTCCCAGTTAACTTAGGAGGAAACAGAGGCACGGAGTAATTACTTAATTTGCCCAAGGTCATACTGTTAATAAATATCTTTTTTTTCCTTTACTTACAGTATTCTCTTTGCAAACAAATGTGTTTTCTTTCTTACAGGGCTTGCTAGGGGGTTCAAAGGCAGAATTTTTACCCAACTCTAGCAGTTCTGAAAGATATTTCCACCTATAAATATGCATTTTGTTTTCCTTTGTAATTTTGATATCATATTACATTTTTTATTTACTTTGTTCCTGGATAGATAGACATAGGAATAAAAATAAGAATGGAGCCAATGACTAAGTTCTAGATAAAACTACAAATATGTATACAATTTCTATATACTAAGAAAAGTACTTTATAACATTAAATCAAAGGAAGAGAATAATTTCTGTATTTAATTAAAGGCTTAGTGCAAACCCAGATTAAATTTGAAACAAAGATGTGAATAAAGTTAATTTAAATAAATAAGAAACTAAATATGTTTAGACAAAAGGGAGAAGAATGGTAATTTTTAAAAATCTGTTTAGATAATGAAACTCAGTGAGTTTAGAAGAAAATGAAAAGTATGTGGAGGAGTTTGTTTTTCTATGGCCCAGAGTTTATATTTTTAAAGTGATTTTTTTTCCTCCTATAGAGTCCAGAAAAGCAATTAATATAACAAGACACAGGAAAGCACTCAGGAGCCAAAATACATAAACCACTTGCTAGAGCACAGTAATACTAAGAAATGTTCTTGTCTTTTGTTACAGCAATGACACATTTTCATTTGTAATCATTCATAGTCAGTTTCAATTTATTACTGAGAGAGTTCAGCTCTGCAGCTGAACCAAAGCTACTTCACACAAAGTATTTTTCAACTTTGTCTCTGTAATATTCCTTTGTCAGAGAAGTGATAAGAACTGCTCCCATGGAAAATAATGACTTCCGTGAAAAATAAACACATTTATTTGGATGCTATTTCCTTATAAGGATGCTTTTTCACTTATCATTCTTCTAGAAATCATGCTAAAGATAATGCCAACATTATCATATCAACATAAAAATTCTCTAGCCCAAGGGATCACATTTACAGGGCATCTCACCTGTGCAGGGGAAGGTAATGGAACTCTGTTTCTGGGGATACCTGTGTATTTCTGTTTCCTTGGGCTGTAGTAATACCACAGACCAGCTTAAACAACAGAAAATTATTTCCTAATTCTCGAGCCTTAAAATCTAGGCATTGGCAGAGTTGGTTTCTTCTGAGGTTCTCTCCTTAGTTTGTAAATGGCCATCTTCTCCTGTTACTTCATATGGTCTTCCCTCTGTGTGTGTCTGTTTTCTAATTTCTTCTTATAAGGACACCAGTTATATTGGATTAGCACCCACCTAACGATGCCATGGGGGTTAGGGCTTTCAATATATAAATTTGGGGAACATAATTCAGCTCATAATATGTATCTGGGTGAGCACTTATATCTCCTCTTATCTCTTTGCTGTGTTCTGAGCAGACTGGGTATTTTGGGGCCAAGATACCAATTGCAGCAGCCCAATTTCTCAGAGGCCACATCAATGATTTAAAAATCTGATGATTTTCTGCCAAAAGCCATTTGAACAGACTTAAGTAGAGAAGGATTTCAACTACAAAATAAATTAGGATCTCAGTTTTTTAAACTCTTGCGTGACATAAATGTAAATTGAGAAAATACCCCAAACTGAATCAGAATAATAGGAATAAAAGTGACATTTTAATTTCTGAGGCTCCGGCTAGGCATTTAGAGAGCGTTCAAAGGAGAAAAGAACACAGCTGAAAGGTGAAAAAGTTTTCCCTAAGAAAACTTATAATGGCAATACAATGTAACACAAAACTTCCTATGACAATATCTTTGTCAAATCAAAGAATAAAAAGTAAATTGGAAAGAGTAGTTTATACAGAAATCAATGCATCCTTCTTAACACTCAGAGAAGACACTATTGATGCTGTTCATGCTGTCTGTGAATAAAATAAGAGGATACTCATTAGCCTCCTTATATGCACTGAGTACTCTGAACATTCCAGGTTTTCTCACTGTTTGCACCGTTTGATCCAAAGGAGCTAGCTAGCTCATCCTCCTGAAATGAGAGCCAGTTTTGCATTTCACTAAATCCAGGTATTTCTTAGGGATATCTATGGCATGTTAAAGCTGGAGAAGACATTACATTCATCAGATCTAGTGTCCTTCAGGTGGTCCATGAAATGACAACAGATTTCTCAGAACAGGGTTTGTTTTCCAAAAGCTCGGAGAATGCAAACTGCATTGCCTGTTTGGTGGCAGTGGCAGCAGTGGTTGTGGTTTTGCCCCCAAAATACTTCTCAGAGCCTCATGGTTACTAAAATGTAGTTCTAGTTTTAATACACCAGAGGACTTTGCAGGGGTTTTTTTTTATAACTTTCTTGACTCCAGAAACAATGTCACAAAGATGGGTTTTAGAACATACCTTGAGAAACTCAGATGTAGACCAAGTGCATCATTTTACAGACTAGACAACAGAGACACAAGATTGATGCCACTTTCTCAGGTGCTGTGCCAAGACTAGAACATAAATATTTTCATTCCCAGTGTCCTTTCCTCTATGCCACTGAATTTCTTCCTAATGAATACTGGCCTCTGGACTGGGACAGAAAGCATCAGTGCAGATATCCATTCAGGAAATCTGAATCAAGTTGGAATTTAACTTTTGACATAAATGACATGTTCGATCTACATAGCACCAAGTACTATGTAAAAATTTGGATTTGGCTTATAACTGGGGTATTCAAATAAATAAAAGAAGTCTTACAAAACTGAACAAGCTTAAATTCTCACACTGAAAAAATTACTTCCATAGATTAACACAGTCTAGTTAATACGTGTCTATTATCATAGGCAGATGTTAACAGAAGTGTAAGGAAGAATATGGACCAAAAAAACTACAGAAAACACAAAATTCTCAGCCAGAATATGTTTTCCAACTAATTATAAAAAATGCAATATCACTTCATTTTTCCTTCTCCTAAGAATAGGATTGCCAGGCAAATTTAAATCTTAGATAAAAAACGAATAGATTTTTAATATAAGCAGCTCTCAGATATTGCATAAAATATGCTTACACTGTATTTTTATTGTATAAACCTGCCAATTCTGCCTACAAAAGGTACTCTTAGTGTATAGGCCTTAAAGTAAGAAATAGATTAAAAAGTTATTACAATGTAAAAGTTGACAGTAAGAAAAAAGGGTGGTCATCATTCAATACCTGAAGCTCAACTATAAATTTTTTTTTTTTTTAGGTGAGGCAACCCTTGGTTGACCTCACAGATTGCAAGGACCTTGTCATTTTACAATCCCTTATTTTTTATTTTTTATTCCTACAGCATCTGGTCTTCCTAGCTGGTCTCTCATCCAAGTACTAACCAGACCCAACCTTGCTGAGCTTCCTAGAAGAGAGGAGATTGGGCTTGTTCAAGTTGGCATGGCCATAGACTCAATTATAAGATTTAAACTCAAGTACCAGAGATGAGAGACTAAGAAATAATTTTATGGGTTATATTATATTTCCTATATTCCTGACTTAAGTCTCAATGAAACTATCAAATATAAACCTGTGTTTAAAGTGTAAGCTTCTATATATGTCGTAGCAAACAAATCTAGGAACTTTTCCAGGCATAATAAATTTATGGGTCTGTATCTAATTAAAGCTATTTAACAGATATATCTACTTTGCTATGGTAACAGCACTGAGCTCTGAGCCGGGCACACACAAGCATTCAGTAGACATTGTTGAATAAATGAATGGGGCCAAGTTCCACCTCATTTTTACATTGGCACCTCTGGCTAGAATCAGGGAAAGAAAACAAAATACAGACAGGTAATATAAAAAGTGTGCAACTAGGAGACATTAAGGAAAGGTTGGGTTTGTGGCAAACTATATCAAGTTGATAGTTGATTCTTTTTCTGTGAATTCTGGTCAAGATGAGCCATATAGTGGGGAGGAAAGATATGAAGCTTCATAGCACAATTAATAAAACTTCACTAAGTTTACTAAGTATCCAAAATTGAAAAGGCCTAGATACCACAGAATATCCATATTACTGTGGTAACTGTGTAGGTATCGGAACCTAAAATAAAAAGATTTTACTTGAAAACTCAGCCAATTTCCAAGAAAAGCAAGAGATTCAGACAAGAGCTCCAGTGAAAGAGCTCACACCCATGGTGAAGCCACCACCCTACACCAAGGAAGCTTAATGTACTCGAACTGAAGGCAAACATGATATCATGCCCATTTCTTCATATACTGAGATTCCCATTCACTAGATCTCTTTTATCTCCCACTCACACTCTGTATCCTTAAAATTCAATTCTATGTCCACTGGACAAATTCCTCCCAATATGGAAACATTCTGTTAGTATGTATATATGTATGTATGTAGGTAGGTAGGTATATGTTTTCTATTTGTTACTAGTTTTATTAACAATAATTAATATGCAACATATTTTCAACATGCAGAACCACAAATTCTTGCTTTCATGCGTTTAATTTAACCTTATAAATTTTCCCATTTTAATAAAGAATGCTTTTTTTCTGACACATTATTCCTTTACTGTTTTCCCCAGTGGCTGTTCTAATTTACATTCCCACCAACAATATTACAAAAGGATTTCCTTTTCTCCAAACCCCTCATCAATGATTATTATCTTGTCTTTAGAAAATAGCCATCGTAACAGGTATAAGTTGATATCTCATTGTAGTTTTGACTTGCATTTCCTTGATGTTTAGTGATGCTGAGCACCTTTTCACATACGTGCTGGCCATTTGTATGTCTTCTTTGGAAAAATGATATTCAGGTCCTCTGCCCACCTTTAATTTCATTTTTGCTATTGAGTTGTACGGGTTCCTTATATACTTCTGATTTTAACCCCTTATCAGATAGATGGCTTGCAAATACTTTCTTCCATTCAATGGGTTGCCTTTTCATTTTGCCAATTGTTCTCTTCTGTGCAGAAACTTTTTAGTTTGATGTAGTTCTACTTGTTAATTTTTGCTTTTGTTGATAGCGCTTTGAAATCATTGACAAAACCAAAATCAAGGGGCTTTTTACCTGTTTTTCTTCTTGGCGTTTTACAATTTCAGGTCTTACATTTAAGTCTTTACTTCCAGGTAATTTTTGTGAGCAGTGTAGGATAGGGCCCAATTTAATTCTTTTACATGTGAATATCCAGTTTTCCCAATACCAGATCTTGAAGAAACTCTCCTTTCTTTGTTGAGTCCACAGCTGGGATCAAGTCTGATGGGCCTGTTACCCAAGTCACATCCTTATTAGATGGTGCTGGCAAGACCAAAGCCAAACAGGGCTATAACTACACTTACAGGGGGAAGGGGCTGTTTCTGTTTTGGTAGTTGAGACCATGGTTGGTAATTCTGCAGCCTGGGCATAGGCCCGCCTTCTCAAAACAGCCCTCCTCTTGGGCTTCCCTGGAGTTTCACAGTCTCTTACCTGGATCACAAAGCTCACACGAAGGCACTTTTCTCCAAAATGACTGCCAAATTAGTGTTGCTGAGTGGGGATACAAACAGAGGCCTCCTATTCTGCCATCTTACTGAGGCCACTCCTTATGAAAATAATATTTGTTGAAAATATGATTTAATCTTTTAGAATTATTGTGTGTGTGCCTCCCTACCTGATTTAACATTCGTCCAGATTTTGCCCAAAGAAATCTCTCCAGGGCAGGTTTATAAGAGAGTCTATCAAAATAAGCATTCTTTATCAGTGAAACCAAGAACAAGTTTCTTAACTTTTCTAAAACAACTAGAGCTTGTATGTACCAGAACACAGAAACCTCTGCAGACTAGAATCATCAAAAGCAAATCTTAAAAGATGAGGATAGGGCAGCAAATGGGTAATGAACCATGCAGAACTTGTTTTGAGAGGCATGCGGTTTGAAAAGAGCATTGTCAAGCTGACAGAAGTATTTGTCTCAGTAAGTATTCTTCTTCATTCCTAAAGCGCTCAACCATGAGAAGGTGAGTACAGATAGCAGTCTAAAAGTCTCTAATGAATACTTGTAACACACAAGCCAAAAAATTCTTGATCTATCAGCCCTTTGTGAAAAATAACAAGAACTGGACATGGGGTTAAAAATGAGGGAGAAGCTTCCACTTCCAGCTATGATAGGCCAGCATGCAGCAAAATGAGCCTCTCACCAAAAAAAATCTTAAAAAGATGGATAAAATACAAAAAACATCAGGATGAATATATCGAAACGCTAACAAGGCAGTCTGAACTCAAGGAACCAAGTTGCTGAAGAGACACAAAGCTCAGAAAAGTAAACTAGTGAACTCAATATTCTGGGCCCTTTTCCCTTCAAGCATTTGATAATCCATACAGTATACTGGGGGGGAAATTTTTAACTCCAAAATAAAGAGGAAGCATATCCCCCACTTGAAACCAACCCAAATTTCAAATGAAAACCTAAAAAGGACATTGTGAGAAAAGTGAATTATAGACTAATATTCATCATAAATACAATTGCAAAATTGATTTCAACATGACACATAAATATGTGAAAAAGACAATACATTACAATCATTTGAACTTATCCCTGGAATGCAACATTGTTTCCACATTAGAAAAACCAAACAGGGGGTGAAAGTGGGGGGAGAAACTCACCACCCTAGAATTAAAAAGAAAATTTCTCAATATGTGACAGAAAAACATTTGAAAAAATTTATTTAAAATATTTTAGCAAACTAGAAATAGAACAATGTGACATTAGTTTGACACTGAGAGTTTACAAAATACCTACAGCAAACATCATACTTAATGGTAAAATATTGAAGCTTTACCTCCTAAGATCAGGAACATGACAAAGTACCTTCCGACATCACTTCGATTCAACATGATAGTTTAGGTCCTTGGCTATGCACTAAGGTAAATAAAAGAATGAGCAAAGCACAAGGAATAGAAAGTAAATATACCTGTGATTAGTCACAGACAACACAGTGGTTTATGTGACATATCCAAAAATATTCCACAGAAAAAAACAATTAAAATAAGTCTAGCAAAATTGCTCAATAAAGTCAGGATAAAAAAGTTTCATTGTTATCTACCAGAAAGAAGTAGAAAATGAGTTTTTTAAATGATAGCTATAAAAGCATAAAGAATATTTAGAATTACCCTAACAGAATATGTACAATATTTCCTCACAAAAAAACTAGACATTATTGAGAGAAAACATAAAAGATCTAAACAGAATATGTTTATTAAGACAAAATATTGTAGAGATAATTCCTTCTAAATTAATATATGCATTAAACATAATCCAAATAAAAAATCTCAGTTTTATTTTTATTTTAATATCAGCTTATTGTAGAAATAAGCTGATATTAAAATGTATACATAAATTTGAAAGTCCAGAAATGCCTAAGATAATTTTGAAAATAAAATTGAAGGATTCACATTATTAGGTATTAAGACTTATTATAATTAAGACACAAGAGTAGAAAAACATTCCAATTAAATGAGTCCAAAGGACAGCTATACAAATATAGACATGTGGATTTTAACAAAGGTGACATTCAGTGAAGTGCGAGAAAAAATAGTCCTTTCAATAAAAGATGCTGCATCACTTAGATTTCAATGTGAAAAAAATTACTCTTGATACTTCCTCATATAATACACAAAGAATTCTAGAAGTTTTGAAGATCTAAATAGTAAAGGTAAAATAATAAAACTTTTATAATAAAACATAGGAGAAAATATTAATGAGCTTAGGGTAATAAAAAGAATGAAAGAAGATATTCCCCCAAAATAAATGCCACAAATGACTCTAGAATGTTTATGCGTGTGCAGGTAAACTATACAAAAAAAGACAAATGATGCAACAGAAAAAATAAACATACATTTTACCCCAAAAAAATATACAAATGGTAAATGAACAAATGAATAGGTTAAAACTCCATCAATTATCACCAACATACAAATGAAAATTAAAACCACAATGATATATCACTGTACACAGACTAGAATGGCTAAAAATATGCAATATAAAAAATATTGACATTCTTAAAGTACAGGTGAGGATATAAACAACTGGAAATATCACGCACTGCTGGAGGGAGTGCTAATTGGCACAACCACACTGGAAAGCTCTTTGACACTATAAATAAATTTAAACTATTTTTTGTGTATTGTAGGGCTAAACAAATAAGTAAATACATAAATGTTACTGTGAGTCATATTTCTCACTACAGAAGAAGTGAGAAACATATAATGAACAAAAATAGTAGTCAAAGAATCATCCTAAATGATTGGACTGGAATTAGAAATAAGAGAAAAATATAATTTCAGCAGTTTCTACCAAAGCGCCCATAGTCAACTATACACCAGAAGAACCAGAGCCCATATCTTGGTTTCTAAATGCCATTACTCTCTCATAAGAAGCAGGACTCATTGGAAAGATTATGCAGTAGCAAGCAGATGTTCCTGGAGCATCCTGCATTTTTAGGCAAGCATCATGAATGGATGCTAAATTTAAATCAGGAAACATTTGGGGGAAAAAAGGAGCATATTTATACAACTTTCAAGTATCTTCTCATACCTTATATCAAATTACAAAATAAAATAAACTTACAATGGTGAAAATAGATAACAACAAGATAATCAAAATTAACTTTACAAAAACAAGAAAAACATCAGTAAAAAGAGGCATATTGATAGTCACCTGATAAGAGGGGTGAGAAAGGTGAAGGAATGAAGAAGTACCAACTGGCAGTTACAAAACAGTCATGAGGATGAGAAGAACAGTACAGAAAATATAGTCAATAAATTGTAATAACTATGGATTGTGACAGGTGGAAACTGGACTTATCAGGGAGATCATTTAGTTAGGTACATAAATGTCTAATCACTATGCTATACTCCTGGAACTAATATATTAGATGTCAACTGTAATTGAAAAGAAAATATTGGAGGAGGAGGAGGAAGAAGGAAGAAGGAGGAAGGAGGAAGGAGGAAGGAGGCGGGAGGAGGGAGGAGGGAGGAGGGAGGAGGGAGGAGGGAGGAGAAAGAAGGGTCTTTTTTATTCATTTTATTGGGAACTTTGCCGGAGCCCGCCGGCTGAGATCGAACAGTTCCCGAGAGGGGGAGTGAGGATTGAGAAAGATAGAGAGACAGAGAGAGAGAGAGAGACAAAAGATAGAGTCGGGAGGGCTCACAGTGATACTGTGGCCCCAAGTTTATTTAACACTGCATATTTATACCCTTGACAATGCATGAAAAACATAACCCACACACCTTAAACAATTGCTTGACATTTACATAACTTCTCTCACCTATTTTCCATTAAGCCAAACTTCCTCCATCTGCATGAAGCCCTCCTGCTCTGTAAACTTCTGTTTGCAGGCAACTTTAACCCGGTCTGTAGGTCCTCCAGCTGTAGGGCATTCGGCAAGAATGGCTCCCAACAGAACTTACTGCACAAATACAGTCTGAAGACATAGGTCTTTAACTTTTAGTGAGGACTTTGTATTCTCGCTTTGATAATTTCTCCTTTTTATCTCTTTCCACTTTCTAGAATATCTATTACTTGTACATAGGAACTCTTAGAATAAATCTGTATATTTTAAGAGTAATGAAAGTTAGCATTATTCTCACAAAATATTTTAAAATAGTTTCAATTTATGATAGACTCAATAAAAAAAATAATTATCAAAGTAGTAGAGATTAAGTTTTACATGAAAGAGCTTCAAAGAGTGACAGGTTTTAGCATCTCAAACTTCAAAATATAGTAAAACTATATTTGCAGAATGATGGACCTCAAGATAATCATGCTAAACAAAATAAGCCAGACAGAAAAAGTTGAAAATCACATGATATCACTTGTATGTGGGATATAAACCTAAAAGCAACAAACAAACAGAGACACATGGACATAGACCATACACTAGTGGTTACCAGAGGGGAGATGGAAAGAGAGAGGAGTGAGGTAGATGGAATAAAAGTGGTCAAATATGTGATGATAGGAAGAAATCTAACTATGGGAAGCGAACATACAGTGTAAATATATATATGCCTTATTGTTAAAGTGTACAGCTGAAACTTATTGGATTTCGTTAACCAATGTCACCATAAAAAAACTAAATTAAAAAATAATAATAAATAAATATATAGTAAAACTAAATGTCCAACTGAAGGGATGGTGGTATTGAGAATAGTTACCTCTCTGACCTGGCGAAATTTGTTTCTTTAACTTTTCTAGTTTTTACATTAAATAAAGTAAATCCCTTATCAGATAATTTTTTCATTAAAATATATAAAGAGACAGAAAAAAAATACATCATTCATTTCAAACATTAGCAGGAAAATATTAGCAAAATGGACTGGCAAAAGATATTTTAAAAGCCCCCAAGTCTCTGAGGTACCCAAATGTAAAGATACCACAGAGGCCCTTTCTAACTCCATTCCCTCCTCTCTTTCAACATATGTTTAATAATAACAGGGGGCTCAGAACATTAATCAGTTAACATGATTGTAATTTATGATAAGTCACACTGGACAAATCAGATATCATTTATTAGTTGGGCTCCCATTTACATAATTTTTCCTTCCCATGGGATGTTGGCAGTGTGAACAATTATCACAAGAATAAAAGAATATGTGTTCTCTTACCGGAAATCAAAGGCTGCTTAAATTTCAAAAGTCTTTAATTGACATTTAAAAAGTCAGTATCATAAATTATTTTCATGTGGTGTTTCATCTCATTGCAATAAAATCAAAGTCCTTACAATGACCTGCAAGGTTTTACATGATCTGGCCCCTCTCTCTGTCTCATTTCTCACTATAATCACCTCATTCATGTAATCTCTGGAACTCATACTGACCTTCTTATTGTTTCTAGAATACACCAGGTGTATTCTAGATGTTGCATTTGCTCTTTCTTATATATATATATAGTACCTGAAATTTTCTTCACCCAGATACCTGTATAGTTTTCTCCCTCTCTCTATCAAGTCCTTACTCAAATGTCAGCTTCTCAATGAAAACTTCCTTCATGGCCCTCTCTGTATTTTCAACCTTCCCTGCCTTATTTTTCTCCTTTGCCCTTATCACCATTTAATGTATTTTAAGCTTCCTTTTTTATTCAGTTTATCATTTGTCTCTCATCCCCAGGTTACTCTTAGGTACTAATAGAGTATAAGCTCCAAAAAGGCAATAATTTTAGCCTGTGTTGTTCACCCATATTCCAGAATGGTACTCAACACACAACTGCTAAATGAGTGAAATAATTAATAAGTAAAAGAATTAATGAATGAATGGCAATTAGTGAGCCAAGGCCTTAGAGAGAGGCCAGATAATCCAGGTTGACAGATCAAGTTATGAGATTTAGATCTCATTCTAAATGCAATGGCAAGTCATCCAAGGTTTTCAAGAGGGGAATAATATGATTTGGTTTATATTACAAACTTATAATTCACAACAATAGTGATAATGGGGGAAGCAGAAAGGAGGCAATAACCTAACATCGTTGGTAACTACAGTCAGGACGATGGTTGTGGAGCTAGAAAAAAATGGGATATTGTCAAACTGGTGTGGTGCCAGGCATGCCAGCAGGAGAGATTGCTTTAAGGATAAAGAAATTGAGCCAGATGTTCCCTGAAGATAGAAAGGAGTGTAGACTAAAGTCTCATTGCACTTAATGACTTGGACGTCCCTGCTAACCTCAGCAGAGAGGGAGAAACATTAACACTGTTCACAGAAGACAGGGTCTCAGGAAACCGACCCAAGAAAGCATCAGAAATCAATAACATGGATAACGTGGCTTTTAGTAGAGATGACAACTTTTTTTACATTTTATTTTATTATTAGTTTCAAGTACTGACCTCTCATGAAGGGTGGGAAAAAGCAGCTGGCACATCAAAACCCGCTGTCTTCGTATGCCTTCTTACAAACAGCCCTCAGTCCGATTCCTCTCTTATTCTTGGCAAAATGCCCTTGAGAAACAGGAAGTAGGTTAACCTTGCCTAAGTAACATATTCTACTGTTTAACCCTACCTTTTGGAATGAAGGCCCTTAAATCCTAGGTAAATCCTCCATACTGCAAGCTATTTTAGGACCATAATCTCTTTTATATGCAGAATCAAACCAACTCTCTCTTCAAATACAGTAAAGTTTTGTTGTGCCTTTTTAGTACATCGAACATAAAAGTTAAAATAAGAATCTGAAAGGGCGATTGTATGTAATTATATTTCTTTATCGCTAATTTCAAAAGCTCACATAAACCATAATTTGCTCATTGCAAATGTTATCTTGTATTGCTTATAGTTCATTAATTGTTGTATTATTCAAATATTTTTGTTATAAATTTTATGGATTTACCTATTTACCTCATTTGAAAGTTACCTTCAGGTATACTTTCTTAGAATCTTCGATCAGCTGCTTGATTTTTGATGTTATTAAAATTAGTTTTTCAGAAAATAAAAGAAAAAAAATAACAGAAGAAAACCTGCAATAGCAATGATAGAGATGCTCTGAGATCACTGATCAGTATATTCTTGTATTTTACTTTCCTCACCCAAATTTTATGTTGTATTTGTTACTTCCCAATTTTGCCATGTTAGGAAGCTCAACATAAGTTAATTTACCTTCCAATTAGGCTCATTCATGTAAAAGATATTTTCAATCCCTATAATATTTGTTTGAATCAAAATAATAACATGCATGTCCTTTATATATTTTATTCATTCTTGTGCCTGGCACATACATACTAGGTACTTAACGAGTATGTGCTGAATGAATAAAAGAGTGAATGAAAGCAATTCACAAATTGGCAGACTTTGTGATGGTTTAAATATTCTGATATTAAAGGGGAAAGGAAATTACCATATCCATTTAGAGGTTTGTAATTTGTTTAAATCAGTGGATCCTATTGTTCAATTGTATAGAATCCATTAGCCACATTCAGTTCCCAAGGACTTGAAATGTGACTAGTGTACCTAAGAAACTGAATTTTTAATTTCATTTAATTTTGTCTAATTTAAATTTAAATAGCCACATGGGCTACCGCAGTGAACAGCACAGCTTTGAATGAATCAGTACATGTTTGGTCCAGATAAAGTATTTTGTTCCTTTAAAAAACTAAAAGCATTTCCCTGAGAGGTTTATTTTTATATAATGCTAAAAATAAACTAATTCAAATACCAATTTCAGGTGTTTACAGTAGTTTTAAATGAGGCAGGAACAGAGCTGAGCAGGCTGGACTAACGCAGTCTGTACACTGCTCTGCGGTGATAGGAATGAGAGCCTGGCTAGTATCCCAGAGTTCTGACTGCTCATCCAGTGCCCAAGTAGTTTATAAATATAGATGCTCCTCAACTTACAATGGGGTTACTTCCCGATAAATCATCATAAGTTGAAATGCTTTTAATACACCTGACCTACTGAACATCAGCACTTAGTCTATCCCACCCGAAATGTGCTCAAAACACAGTTTCCAAAAAACTGGCACAACAGTGCACTGTAGAGTATCAACTGTTTACTCTCGTGACTGTGGCCAAACTGGGCACTACAGCTCACTACCACTGACCAGAACCACGAGAGAGTTATGGTACCAGGTATCACTAGCCTGGGAAAAGATCAAAATTCAAAATTCAAAGTATCGTTTCTACTGAACATGTATTGCTTTCGCACCATCATAAAGGTAAAAAAATCGTAAGTTGGACCATCCTAAGTTGGGAGCCATCTGTACAGGCAACTGTTCTCACTTGCTACTTAGAAACTCTTAGCTGTACTTTAAACTTCATTGTACTCCTGGACCATTTTTGAATAACTTATATTTACAAAAGTTGGTGCTTCACTGACAGTCACAACAAACCAACTGCTCAGAGTCACTGGAATCGATATTATTCTCCCCTTGGAACTTGGATTAAATAAACTGGTAGAGAAGATGAGAAGGTATAAAGCATGAGGGCACAAATTTTGGCATCAAGATACTAATTAGAGCCAGGGTTCCACAGTGAATTATTTATATTTCTGTCACCTGAAGACTTCCAGAGGCAACTGGGCTAATTCACATACTGTAATTCACCAAACAGTCTAAGCTTATATTCTCTAATAAACTGTGCAGAGTTTTTAATTGGTAATTAAAAAATGATTATACCTTGTCTGTAAAAACCACACTTCTTTGACTATATTGCTGTGATTATGCAATTACACTTCAAATTAGCTTGAACAATGTACAACACAGGAATTCTAATTTTGGTCTGATCTGCCAGGTCACTTAGGCACAGATGGGTTTAGGGGAACCCTCAAGGGTGGGCACACTGTTCATGGTTTTGAAGTGGTTTCTCAACATATTCCAGAGCTCTTTGCAACACACAGGGGGCAACAACAAGGGTTCTATTTCATCACTGTCTTACTTTTGTACATAATTCCTTTTTAATTATGACTTAAGATCTTAACTTACAGCTCACACAGGCAAAATCCTATCTTGGGGAAAAGAATAACCAGCAAAGCTTTTCCTGGTCATGCAGAGCTAATATAACAATAGAAACAGTGGGGATTTGTTTCATGGAAATTTTGCACTGGTCCCTATTTGTAATGGAAGCTAGGGATCTTGGTCAAAATGTTTTGAGAGGTAGAGTGAAATATCCTTCAGTCCTGAGGTGCATAGAGAATAATGATCCCTCTGGGAGAAAATACAAAGGTGGTATTTTCAGCAAGATTTTGGGGGGACAGATTTTGAAACTGTTATAGGTGGGAGGTTAGAAAGCTGGGTTGGAACTCTGAAGGCAGAGATAGATCCTTTACAGAGACCCATCAGGCAATCAGTGGATATTTATCAGTTCCACTGAGCATTCTGATTCCTACAAAAATCATTATAATTCTACTCTAGAATATCTTAAAACATTTAACTATATGTGCATAGTGAGACATTTTATAGAGCACAGCCAGAATCAAGAAATGCCCCTCCCCTAATTAAAAAAAAAAAGCCAGAGATTAATACCTCACCTCTGAAATGTTCTCTCCTTAGAAATTTGGGTCATCTAATCCCTGTGGCTCCACAACTCTTTGATATCCTCAAAAAAAGTTTTTTTCATTTTATTAGACAAGGATTTTTTTGGAATGGGCACACTTGCCTACTGTGTCCTATTACATCATTCCTGGGAATGAAAGTCCTATCAACCTCTTTTTAACTCTGGTCTAATATATTTGCCCATATCTTCTAAGTTTCAAAATTAAACCTTAATTTAATTTAATCTTTAAGTCCAATTTTATAATAAATGGTATATATAATCTCAAATCCTAATTTTATTATTTTAGTAGATCCTCTAATATAGAAAAATTGACACCAGAGTGTTTGGCTTTGTTCTTATACAATATGGAATGGCCATTCATGGGATCACTTGAAAGTTCCTTTGTTGACATCGCCTCATAAAAAATGTTAATTATGGAATTATTTTAAGATTACAGGCATACCTTAAAGATATTGAAAGTTCACTACCAGACCACAAGATAAAACAAGTCACACAAATTTTTTTGGTTTCCCAGTATGCATAAGTTATATTTATACTACACTGTATTCTAGTAAGTGTGCAATAGCATTATGTCTAAAAAAGCAATGTACATGCCTTAATCAAAAACTACTTTATTGCTTAAAACTGCTAACCATTGTCTGATCCTCCAGTGAGTCATGGTCTTTTTGCTGGTGGTGGGGTCCTGCCTCAGTACTGATGGCCGCTGACTAATCAGGGTGGTAGCTGCTCAATGTTCAGGTGACTGTGGTAATTCCTTAAAATAAGACAAGAAAGTTTGCTACATCAGCTGACTCTTCCTTTCATGACTGATTTCTCTGCAGCATGCAATGTTATCTGATAACATTTTACTCACAGTAGGACTTCCTTCAAAATTGAAGTTAATCCTCTCAGACCCTGATGATACTTTATCAACTAAGTTTATGTCATGTCCTAAACCTTTTCTCGTCATTTCAACGGTCTCACAGCATCTTTACCAGGAGTTTCCACCTCAAGAAACCACTTTCATGCTCATCCATGGAGCATCTCCTCTTTCACTGTAGCTTTATCATGAGATTGCAGCCCTCCGGTCACATCTTCAGCCTCCACTTGTAATTTTAGTTCTTGTCCTTTGAAACTTTGAAGCCATTTGTTGATGTCCCTCTAATTTTGAAATTCCTAGAAGGCATGTTTTACCAACATAAGGCTGTTTCATCTACATTGAAAATCTGTTGTTTAGTATAGCCACCCTCATTAATTATCATAGTTAGATCTTCTGGGTTCTTTTCTGCAGCTTCCACATCAGCACTTGCTGCTTCACCATGTACTTTTATCTTATGGAAATGGTTTCTCTCCTTCAACTCAGGAACCAAACTCTCTCGGCATTAATTGAATTGAAAGATTAAAGCCTTGCTCTGGATTAGGCTTTGGCTTAAGGGAATGCTGTAGCTGGTTTGATCTTCTATGCAGACCACTAAAACTTTCTCCATATCAACAATAAGGTTGTTTTGCTTTCTTATCATCCATGTGCTCACAGAAATAACACTTTTAATTTTCTTCAAGAACTTTTATTTTGCATTCACAACTTGGCTACCTGCAGCCAGAGGCCTAGCTTTCAGCCTGTCTCGGCCTTCGACGTGCCTTTCTCACTAAGCTCAATCACTTATAGCTTTTGATTTAAAGCAAGAGACATGAAACTTTTCCTTTCACTTGAAAACATAGAGGTCATTGTAAGGTTATTAACTGGCCTAATTTCAATATTGTTGTGTCTCAGGGAATAGCGAGGCCCAAGGACAGGAAGAGAGAGGAGGAAACCGCCGGTCAGCAGAGCAGTCAAAACGCATGCAACATTTATCAAGTTCACTGACTTAAATGGGTATGATTTATGGCACCCCCAAAACAATTACAATAGTAACATCAAAAATCACTGATCATAGACGGCCATTATATAATAATAAAAATGTTTTAAATATTGCAAGAATTACCAAAACGTGAGTAATGAAGTGAACAGAGACATGAAGTGAACAAATGCTGTTGAAAAAAAATGCCAATACAACTGCTCCACACAGGGTTGCCACAAACCCTCAATTTGTAAAAGAAAAAAAAAAAAGTTGTGAAATGCAATCAAAATGAGGTATGCCTACATATGACACTTCTTCCATAGAAATGAAAATAACATTGAACATATTGCTTAGGCATTATTAAATATTCTGTGGCAATAAAGAAATATCAGTACGAAGAGGTAACGTAATTTGCCCAACAGTATAGAATTATTTGGTGGAAGTTAAAAAATAAATTAACCCAGATTTCAAGGAGTGTTCTTCTTAGTGAACTGGCTCCTACCTCTACAATAAATACCTCTCCCTCCACATAAAAATTAATGATTTAATCCACTAGTGTGGATAAGTAATGAGTTTTGGTCTGGTCCTACCAAATTGTCAGTTCCAAAACTGCAAGCATGATCAACATAAGGAAAAAGTAAGAAAAAAGTGCATGCCTGAATTATGTAAAAAGTCAGATGAGTAAAATCCCGAAACAAGAACACCATTTAAGATGCTGAAGCATTTTCCAACAATTGAGAGCAATTAAAAATTTACTAACTCATAAAGAGTTACTTATAAAAAGAAACACCTCTCTTTAATGTTGGGAGTATATCCGAAATGAGTCACTGTCAGATGCCCCATGGGCAGGTACACAAAAGAAAGCTTCCATGGCTGCAGACACGCAGGTAACCAAAGGCACCACTCAAACAGCCTCAAGCGCTGTGCTCAAGACAGCTATTTATTTAATGAGATAAAATAAATTTCAGGTCATGATAAAAAGGAAATAAATAATACTCTTGACTTTGTATTATCAGGAAATTGCTTGTGGAAATAGCACAAAAGAAAACCAGATAATACCTGTTTTAATTTCAGCTTTATCAATAGTTGTGTAAATGTTAGCAAGTCTGGAATGTTTTTTTATTCTCTATGTATTTGTGAAGTATGAATAATGTGCACATTTTCCATTTACTGTGTGAGATGCGAAAGAGTAAATCTGAAACAACTTGTGAACTACATGTCAACCACACATAAATAACATGTTAACATATAAGAAATTAGTTATTTTCCTAGAACAAAGTCACTTTTGTGTTGATTATTCCTTGTCTGTACTACACACATACAAGTAGGAATAAAATCAAAGGGAATACAGAGATTTTTAACGGGGTTGGTCACTCCTGCCAGTTCTTCTTTTCCTGGCAAAGAGAGCGTTCCCTTGACCAACTCCTGAATTTAAACATTTCACCGATGGCAAAATAACTTGTTTTTGGGGAATACTGGCTCAACTATGTGCAAATACATACAGAGAGTGACATGGCTGCTTTATTGTGTCATCATTTGTAACTAAAGTACTTATAGGAAACACAGGTTAGTCTTTGTTGGAATAACAAAAAGGACAACAGAGCATTGAGAAGATAAAAGAGTGGTGAGGCAGTTGGCAGCTAAAAATAGATGCTGCTTCAGTGCAGTCTTGTGAAAAATAAAGTAGAACAACAAAGGTGAGGCCTTGGGAAGACACTGCTGCAGGAACAGACAAGGTGTTTGGGTGAGGGGCTAACATAGTTTTACTTCTAGGTTCTGCTAGTAACTGGCATGAATTACTTTCAGGCAAAGTTCAAATCATAAAAACCTGGTACATTTTTTACCCTCTAAGAGGATTACTGAAGCTTTACTGAAAACCTTACTTGTTCATAGCATGATAGCTATTCTAGCTGTAGAGTCTCAGTTAGACCCAGAAGTGAGGAAAACATTTTCTTAAAAAAAAAAATCATGTTGATATTATACAAGAACATTAAATGTAAATTAATATGGCTTTACACTGATTTGTGGTTATAAAAATACAGCAAAAACAGTTGGTTTCTGAGGCAGGCTTTATAGCTATTCTCTGATACCTTATGCTTCTTCTCCCAGCTATAGATAGGAATTAGAACCAGACATGTGTTTTGCTTTGGGAGCATTGTGTGTAAATTCCTAGTGGAAGACTATAACTGCAGTTGCTAATCTTTCTAACACAGCCTTCACTGACCTCAGGGTTTGCAAAGGTGCCAGGCTAAGCCATGACATGGAGGACAGTCAGCCTGGAGTCTCCCAAATCTGCAGCAGATTTTGAGTAAAAAAATAAATGCTTGCTCTTGTAGGACATTAGAATTTGGGGATTGCCTAGCATTTGACCAGTTCTCAAGAGGTCACCACTAAAAAGCTTAAAATATAAATCTTCATATAGCACCGGCCTAGAGTATGAGCAGTAGGAAAAATCATATCACAAGCTGGAAAGATGGCAAGACATATTATGAAGTAACAATTACATCTGATAACCTTTGAGACAGTTCATGTACAGTTACATTTCAGCTCTAGGAGAAGTAATTGGAAAACAAAACGTTAATAGCATGAATTGCTTCTTATTAGATGCCTTTAAGGAAGTAATTGAAGAGAGAAATGAATTTCCGTTTGTAAGAAGAAATAAAAGGAGATAGAGAGGATCCAAAAATTCTCAGATTTGCAAAGTGATAAGAGCAACAGAACCTTATCTCAGCTGGAGTAAGATTACAGTGTAAAGGCTTTTTTTCCACTCCTTCCTATCTCATTTTTCTCCCACATTGACTTAGCAACATTTCACAATTCCTCACTACTAGGTCACCCCAATTCCTGTTCTTCCTCCTTTCTCACTGATCACTCATTTCAGTTTCCTTTATAGTTCTTCCCCATCTCCCCAACCTCCAAATCCTGCAGGACCACCAGGCACTGTCCAAGGACATCTTCTATATCTCTACGTACCCTCCCTCACCCCTTGGAGATCTTGTAGTTCCCCAGTGCCACAGAAACACTGGCAATTCCCAGCTTTTGCCCCAAATTCTAGCTGCCTACTTGACATTTCTACTTGGATTGCAAATTACAGACACCTCTAGCTTTCTGTGTCCAAAATTCAATGCATGCCTGCCCCAAACACTTTTTTAAAAAGTTTCAAGTAACAAACAAATAATTAATCTCCCAAACCTATTCTTCCAATAGGCTTCTCCTTTTAGTAAGTGGATACCCCATCCTCACAGTTTCAATGCTATAAATCTTGGTCTCCTGCTTGTCTCCCTCCTGTCACAGCCACATCTAATTCATTAGCAGCCCAGTTAGCTCTATTTTTCAAAATCTATCAAGAATCTGACCCCGCATACCACCTTTTTCCTTACGGTCAGCACCATCACCTCTTTTCAAAAGTAGTATCATAACCTCCCAACTTTTCTCCCTACTTACTCTCTTACTGGCCACCTACAACTATTCTCAGCATGACAGGCAGATTCTTTTAAAACATGGGTAGGGCCATCTCACTTTCCCAGGTTCATTTCCAAAGGACTCAGACACACCCTTTAAATGACCTACAAGGTTCTGATTTCACCATTCATTCTCAACCCTTCCCTTCTCTTTATCTGAACTATTCTTTCCTCTTTCTGTTGCCGCCTTCAGATTTTTGCTCAAATGTCGCCTTTCGTCTACTTTCTTCAGCACCCAGAAGAATGTTTAGCACATAGCAAACTGACATTATATGTTGGAAAAGTCTATGTACAGAGAGAAAAAAACACTTAGTATCAACCCTCTTTCTCAGTAGATTCAGAAGAGTGCAGGCTCCTCATGACTAGGTGACATCCCAAGATAGCTTGTTCAAGCAAGTACAACATCTCATCTGTTGGTCCTGACGCAGAGGGGATGTACTAGAAACCAGACTCCAGGGTTTTTCCACTTTAAAGCACTATACACATACACGTACACACACACACACACACACACAATACATCTACATGGACATATACATGCATGTATCCCAGTGTGTGTGCATGTGCATCTGCATGTACATAACTAGTTTCCAAATACGTTAACAACCACCTTGCCCTGAGTGACCCTGCAACATCAGGCAGAAGGCCCACAGGTCCTCAATTTCTTCATAAATCCAATATGGAGGCTAGAATCAATAATACCTAAAAATACCTAACATTCCTTCCAGGACTAAAGAATAAGCTATCTTATATTCCAGCACACACTTCAGAGTTCAATACAAAGATAGATATTTGTACCCTTAAGCAAATATTACTCTTGAATCACCTTAAACATGCCATGAGTCTCACATCTGGCACAGTAAATCAGCTACTAATGACCCTAGTCTTTCTATAGTGCTTTCTCCTGACACCAGGAAAAGTATTCTTCTTAATATTTCAAGATTGCCCACACTCGTGTTTTAATATATTTTTACAATCTGTCCTGTACTAGTTTTAAGATTAGATTTCCATTTCAGAATTCACATTGCAGTTTAAGAAAATCTAAATCCTCTTGCAAATCATGTGTCAACAACCTGAATACCATCATGGCTGACGCAGGCACCTTAGAAAGATAAGTAAGTAAATGCTCCTAAAACTTAGTAAGACAGCTAACAGCCTCTCATGGATGATATGTTCTGATAGACAGGTACTTAACATTACTTGGAAGATCTCAATCTTAAATCTTATCATTTCTGCTAATAGACTCCCACAAAACAGGAAACAGAATTCAGAACTAAAGGAGTCATTTTAGTCACTCCTCTTGCTGTTCATAACAGTTTTTTTTTCCTGTGTTGCCAGCTCTGTGTATTTTAGTTTAATATCCAAGTATATTAAACTAAGTCCAAATTCAAGTACATTTTTCATTAGGACACTACCTGGAGATGTCCAGTTTTCAATTAGAATTAGCCACCCAAACCAGATCAAGCCAGAGTCCACCTAGTAATGCCACCGTCCTGCATACAAATCCCCTTCATACACTCTGTGCCATGAACACCGCTGTGCTGGAATCAGTGACCTAGAAATACACATCCATTGCAAGCAAGCTGAAATAAACAAAACTCACTTGCTCCCCGTAGTTGATGTGGTGGTGTGTGCCCAATATACTCAGTGCCTAAGAAGAAAATGGGATGTGAATATCCATTTGTCCCAATTCTGGGCTCCATTAGAGTAATTATAAATCAGTGCCCCTGGTGTGAATAGAATACATGATGCTCAAAATAATGCTCCTTTGGGGAACCATTATATTCATTTTATAACCACCCCAAACACATAAAGAAAACATCCTTCCTTTCATTAGTCTGGGAAAACAACCCATCAAACTCTCTCTCAGTTGAACGAGGGGAAACATTTTATAACACTGCTTTGGTGCCTCCACCTTAAGGCTCAAATATTTTCCTGTTATGTGCACTCCTGCACAGCTAACATCCACATCTCTGTGTATCCCTTTGTCATATCAGGGTCATGGCAGCTAACCTTTGAATAATCTATATAGAGCCACAGCAAATTTGGAGAAACAAACTGACGTAACTGGGAAACAGGAATTGAGATGTTTATTTTCTGTGAGCTAGTGAATTCTGTTTAATGCTTTTCCCTTTTACTATTCTCAATCATTTATTTTACATATCAAACACAAACTGGTTTGCTGCATTTCTCTGGCAGCCAGAAGGAAGAAAACATACAAGTTACTCCATTATTTAATTGTTTTCCCCTATATCTCTAGTGACTGATCCCTAGAGATATTCTGGAAATTTTAATAGATGTGGTTCTGAGAGGAACCATCATGCACAGCCTTTCTCCAGGTGTTTGCCTCTTTTGTCTCATGGGCAAGCTAATTCCCAAAGAAAAATGCCTTCAATAATGAGAGGGCTTTTCCCATGAACCCAGTAGTAGCCTGCAGCATTTTAAAGACATTAAACATTTGGCTTTTTTATTTTTTCTTATACATATAAAAATACTTCACCAAATTAACTCTAGTTTCTCAAAGATGATTGGTCATTTTATTCTCATAATGTCTTCTTAGTGCAGAGCATTGAGTAGGAGTTATATAAATATTGAAAGAAGGATGGAATAAGTGAGTAAATGAGTAAACAAATGTGTGTCTTTGGAGACTTCTTGGATGTTTTATTTCTCATTTTCTTCAGGGATACTTTGCTTTTACTCATGGTTGTATGTGCATATGTGTGTGTGTGTGTGTGTGTGTGTGTGTGTGTGTGTGATCATGCACACGTGCACACACGCACACGCACACACACACACATATAGTATTTCATATTTCACCTGCTACTACAATCTGGTTTTAATCTACAATAATGCCTGCATTTTATCTTGGGCGACAACTTGCCGGCTTCCTCATCCTCATCCTCATCCTCAGTTCCAACCAGCCCCTTAGAGAGTCTCTACCCAGCTTCTTCACAGGTTCCAAAAGCAGAGGAAGCCAAGTCCTGAATAACTGCTGATTCAAGTGAAATATGAAGAGGGCTCAAAAGGAGAATAGGAGCATTGGAAAGATGGCTTAACAACAGTTCCTATAAACTTGTATTATATACAGTCATCACTATACTAATACTTATGTATTGTATAGCCTTCTTGACTCCAATTCATTTTTGTAGATATCAATTAATTAAAAGATGGTGTGTTTTGAGTCATATCACTAGACTTAGTTTGTGCTATCTTGGATATAATCACATGAGCCAAATACAGGAGTCTTACTGGCCATATTTCTGCAGTAATTTGAATCAAGTCTCAATGCTCCATTTCCAGAATTTTATCTCTATCATTAAAGGGCACTGTATCACAAGAGTAAACTACAGAGAGAAAATGACTTCAATTCTGGATGTGTCACACCAGGATTCAGAGTCCTTTAAAGCAATAAGAAAGGACAAAGTGCTTTGTCAACCAGGTAGAAAAATGTAAAAACATTTTTATTGTCAAACAAATATGAAAGACTTTTTTACTTAAAATGTAAGGAGAGGAATGCAAAGTATATTGTTAATTTTACTTCACAGATAACTGCCCTATAAGAACAATTATACATAAACTTCCAAATGTCTTATCCCCTCTCACCATGCAATAACCCCATTTAAAGTTATTATCTTTGATTTTTAAATACTTTTTTTAAAAAATAAAAACATGAACCCAACAAATAAATAGTCAAATTTGGATGATTTGAATGTATTTAGAATGTTGAGAATCTATTTACATTTTAATAAGACATTTCCTCAGAGCAAGGCTTAGATGAATCTCCATAGAGATGAGACTAGGACACAGAATTAAGAAGAAAGAAGCACCCTTGACAATTTGGAGAAAAGGAAAGATAAGCAGAATGGTGCTTAATAGAAACAGATGTGGATGTAATCCCTTTAGGAAGAGAAAAGCTGTACAAATATAACGTAAGAGGAGGAGAAATGGCGTTAGATGCATATAATGGAAAAGCCTGGGGAGCTTTCAGAACTTAAGCTAGGAATGAGCTCATGACTCAGACGCTCTGCTAATTCACAGCCCAACAACTGGTGTGTTATCTGGACAACTTGAAGAAAGACATTGTGTTAAGTACAATAAGTTATTTATAAGAAAGATTAACAAGAGTTTCTGAAAATGGCAATGAAGGGCCAAAAAGGGAGGAGTCGTCAGCCTAAAAATGTGTAAATTATATATATTGTCACAGATGCTTATGCTGGTTGGCACATCTCTAATCTATGACCAGCTATAATTGTTTTCTATTTCAGCAGGAAGGATTTGAGTTAACCTTAAGGAAAATCTATTGACTAAAGGTTGAGCATTAAAATATGCTAATGGGCTTCATGACTAATCTATAGTCCTGCAATGCTTTGCATAGCTCACAGGAGTATAATATAGACCTAGAGTTATAATCCTGTCATCAGCCAATAAATGGTTAACAGTTAAGTAATAAGAAGAATTTGGGGAAAAGTTGGGTAGAAGAAAATGTTTCCCAGTGTACACTGAGGCAGAACAGCATTCCCTCACTCTTCAAAAATATTCTCTCTACCTCTGAAAAAAATATTTTTCTTCGTGTGTCAAAAAAAAAAAAAAAGAACATAAATGGAGCCATTTTAAAATGGAACCAGAGCAACCTATTCAGAAGAATTGCATTGCTCATCTTATTTCTTGAAACTTTGGACTGGGTCAAACCTTTAGGCTGGGTTAAACCAATACTGTTTTACAAACAATTGTTTGTGAAGTCAGCAAGAAGTCAAACATCCTGATCACAAGGACCGATGGTTATGGAAGATAGAATCAGTATCCAATCATGTATAGTCAAGAGTAGCTCAGCTTGTCAACACCAATAGGATTTTTTCTTTTTTTATGCAATTATTACTTTCCTTTTTCTCATTAAAAAAAACACCTTGCTTTCACTTTATAATTCATATACATTTGAGTTTCTGCCATAATCTATGCTCCTCCTGAATTGCAATTCTTTGATCCCAAATGTCAGGCTTGCCTCACCTTTTAGTTTTGTTTTTTTTTTTTAACTTTAGAGTAATACCTGAGATACATGTTTTCCTCAATTTTAAGGAACTGAGACTGACTTCTCCTCCTTGCTCTTTAAAGGAAAAAAAAAGATGAGCAGAGACCCTATCAAAGAAAACCTTTACCTTTAAAGGCACAGTTATAAAAAAATCTTTTCTAATAAAAAGTAGCGATTAGGAATCTTCTACATCCTGACCCGTAAGCCCTTCGTCTCAGGCAAGAACTTGGACAGAACTCTAAACACATCTCTCAAAGCCAAACCCCATCACTGATGATTATTACCAAAAAAAAAAATTGTGACCAGCATCCCAGTGAATCAACTAATCTCAGTGATTCAGCTAATCCAAGGCTGTGACAGTTTTAAATAACTCTCCATAAAAGTTAAGTAAAATTTCTCCACCAATAAATTCATTCTACAGAGTTGTGGCTACAATGTGGTACAAACGTAACATCCTTCAGCTGGTGCAGTTCCAGGGAAATTGGCAAAGCTGCATAATGTGAGATGTATCCTCAGTCTGAATCCACCAGCAACCCATGCTTCCTGCTCTTACTGCAGGCATGGAGAGACAAGATGATTTAGAGGGAGACAATTGCAGGGGCAAGCACACAGAAATGTCCCCAGAGCTAACAAGTGAAGGATTAGCATCTCCTGAAGTATTTTATAAGTGAGTAAAGGCTTTCGTACAAATTTATTTTTTTATTTAATATTTTTTAAATATTCAAGTTAACTTTGAGTATACATAGACTCAGAGTAAATTCTCTACATATGATCATTATTACTATGATTATTATTGTGAGAAGTTACAGAAACTCTAAAGAAATTTTAATATCATCATAAAATCTTGGGTTAAAGACTTCACCCATACTTTTTTTTTTTTTTAGATGAGGCAACCCTTGGTTGACCTCATAGATTGCAAAGACCTAGTCAGTTTAAAATCCCTTTTTTATTTTTTTTTATTTTTTTATGCCTACAGCACATACTTTTTAAAAAATATAGTGGATGTTATCTGTTACAAAGTGAGATATGGGTATCCAGGGTGGACCGAACTAGGCAAAGAGCACCTTTTCTAGAATCTGTATTAACAGTGACTATCTCTCTCATTTATTTTTTCTTCTTAAATATTCTGAGTTGCTTTCTGAGTCTTTATATTTCCATGTAGTTTATTTAATTAATGGTATAGTATATCTGGTGTGCCTAGCATTTTGCTAGTTATCATAAGCAGTTGTAGGAAATGCAAATGACATTTGTGTCTACTCACAAGAGCCTAGATGGGTTCCATACAACACACACACACACACACACACACACACACACACACACACACACACAAACACCAGTTGTGTGCATTTATGTAATAGTCCAGCTGTGAAGTCAGTTTTGCCCTAGGGGATGAGAGCAGGAATGGGAAGAGTTCCTTAGATAAGGTACATTGGAAAACAGAAGGCAAGGGGTGGGATATACAAGAGGGAGATGAAAGGAAACTTGTGTGACTTCTGTGACTGAAAGCAGGAGTTGCTGCTTCCCGCACTGGGGTAGGAGGTAGCAAGGTGGGTTTTAGACATCCTCACTTAGTGGCTGGGCAAAGATCTCCCACCCTGAGGCCTGTTACTGCCATTCTCTGATCCACAGAAAGCTCCCAGCTGGAGAGCTGAGAGGTTCCTGCAAATGGAGAAATGCTTGAAACCATGACAGTGTCAGCCCAATGGGCCTATTACCTCGCAGAATGAGACTCTGCAGCTTCATTGCTACCACATAAAGAGATTTTCTCTCATGTTTACACAGTCTAGGGAAATCTAAAAATGTAACACTTGACTGCATATGTGCCATCCAGGCACCTTGGATTAGCCTACTCAAGAAACTATCATTTCCATTTGCACCTCTTTTCCATTCCATCCTGTTTCCAGCAACAATCTCATTCTGAAGCTCGCTCCCAGAACAAGAGCTGTGCCCAGCAGACTTGCCTGATTCATATTCCCCACATAACATGTGGGAAAGCAGCTGTTATGACTGAAACACATTAAATACCTGTTGTGGTTTTAGAAATCACCAAGGAAAATATCAAATATAGAACTATCACCAAATATTTCAGTTTAGTAGTTACAAGTACAGGCTTCTTATCAAAATGGATTTTCTCTTCCTAGAAAGATACTTAAGCCAGGATTCCTAATTTATATTCATCTTTCTTCAAAAAACAAGATGCTCTTAACAAGCTGTGCTGATCAAATGGGAAAGGACCTTTGATATGGGCTAGCTTCTTCCTGCATTTGCCACCTCCCTTCCCCATCTCTCACTCATTGGAGAGCAGAGTGAGCACCACGTTGCTAAGCAACTCTGAAAAGATTTTTTAACCTTATTAATTAAATTAATTCATTAATTAACTCCGAAGGGCATGTGGACAAAATGGACATATCCTGTCCAACCTAGGCAAAGGAAATACTCACAAACAGCAACAGGACACAATCACAGGAGTTGAAAGGATACTGTTTACACAGGCAAGATTTCCAGCCATTTGCAACAACATGGATAGATCTTGAGGACTCTACACTAAGTGAGATAAGCCAGACAGAGAAAGACAAATATAGGTGGCCACACAAGTTTTAACTATAGTCCATATATGGATTTTGAACCTATACATGGATTTTTTTTCAACAAGTATATTGGAAAATTTTGTGGAGATTTTCTTACTACCATGAGGCAATTGTACTGCTGCTTTTTCTTTAGCAATGCATGAATCTTCACACCAGTAAATAAATACACATTTTTTTCACATTGTCTTTTTAGTTTTGATTTATAGTGTTAGTTATACATATAACATTTACAGTGTTTTGTATCATGTAAGACAGTATTGATGTTGGTACTGACAGATGATTCATCTTATAAACAGACTAAAATGTATGGCATCAGTAAATACAGTGAAGTACTGTAAATGTATTTTCTCTTACATATGATTCCCTTAATAACATTTCCTTTTCTCTAGCTTACTTTAAGATGCAGTATACAGTGCATAGAACATACAAATACATTAACTGTTTTTGTTATGGGTAGGGCCTCCAATCAACAGTAGGCTACTAGTAGTTAAGTTTTGGGGAGTCAAAATTTACACACAGATTCCAACTGCGGGATAGGGGTGTTGGCACACCTAACTCCCACATTGTCCAAGGATCAATTGTATTGGATGATATCAATTAAACGTAGAATCTAAAAAAGCCAAACTTACAAAAACAAAGAGTAAAATGAGTCTGGGGGTGGAGAAATTGGGGAGACGTTGAAGGCTACAATGTGCAGCTAGTAGATAAGTCCTAGAGATATAATACACAGCGTAGAGATTATACTCAACAATACTTTATTATAAACTTAAAAGTTGCTAAGAGAATAGATCTTAATTGTTCCTACCACAAAAAAGAAATGGCAGTTATGCAATGTCATAGAGGTTTTAGCTGGCGTTACAGTGGTAATCATTTTGCAATATGTGATTGTATCAAATCAATACACTGTACACCTTAAATGTACACAATGTTACATGTATTTTATATCTCCATTCAAAAAAAATTGAAAGTAAAAAAAAAAAGAGAGAGAGAGAGAAACAGAACCAGAGGAGTAAAGAAAAAAAGTCAAAGCAAACACAGATACTTCATACTGCATACCTTGTACAGAGCATAGTAACAATTAAACTCTCCAGAAAATGTCACATTTGGGGAAGAGTATAATCTTGTTAGAATGCAGATATCCCATTTATTTCTGAAACTTCTCAAGCTAATACTTGCAGTAGACTTTAAACAGACTGAACGGGCAGGAGGAGTGCCCCTGCACTAGGCAGGCCCTCTCTCCAGTTACCTGTCACTCTCCTCATGCCGTTTGAATTCAATGTGCATGCTTACTTTCATTGTCACTGCTGTGTTTGGTTTTCATGAATACTACATTTTGTTTATTCAATTAAAGTAAATGTATGTTAAAATATTTCACTAATAAAAGTAAAATCAATTGTTTTAGTTTCTCTTTTAATCATGATCAGTGAGCAATTATCAATTTTACCCATTTTTTGGCACCCTTCATTCCTTTGTATGGATCTAATCTTCTATCTGCTATCCTTTCTATTACATTTGAAGAACTTTAACATTTCTTATAGGACAGGTATGCTGGTAACAAATCCTATACATATTTACTTGAAAAAGTCTTTATTTTACCTTCATTTTTGAATAACATTTTTGGTGAATTTAAAATTCTAAGTTATTTTCTTCTGGCACTGTGAAGCTGTAGCTCCACTATCCTCAGACTTGCATAGTTATCGAGGAGACATCTGAAATTATTCTTATCTTTATTGTCCAATATGTAGTGTATCTTTAATTTCTGATTGCTTTTAAGACATTTTTTTAAATCACGGGCTTTCAGGAATTGTGTTATTATTATTTGGTTCAATCTTTTTTTTTTTTAATTTATTCTGCTTGGTCATGTTCATTGAAATTTTTAGGTCTGTGGGCTTATAGAGTTCATTAATTTTGGAAATTTTTCAGCCATTATTTGTTCAGAAATTCTTATTACATGTTCTCTGGGATACCAATCAAATGTAAATTAGACCACTTGATATTGTCCCACAAATCACTAGGTGTCCATTCGTTTTTATTGTTTACTTTCTCTGTGCTTCATTTTATATACTTTCTCTTTGTTTATCTTCAAGTTCACTGATCTTTCCTTTTTCAATAGCTGCTTTTAGTCCCATCTGGTAAAATTTTCACTTCATATATTGTACTTTTATGTTCACTGATTCATGGTTTATTTTTATTTTTATATCTTCCATTCATTTCCTAATTATGTTTAAAGTGAAGATTTTAAACATAATGATTTAAAATAACTGTTTTAAAGCCCTTGAGCTAATTCTATCACCTTTGCTATTCCTAAGCACAAGTCAATTGCTTGTTTTTTTTTTTCTTGGTTAACTGTAATTATACATATATATATTTACACACATACATATATAAAATATAGTTACATGTTGTGCTTTGATTATTTTATTATATAATAATTTTATTATACATGCTTCTTTGCATATCTTGTGATTTTATTCGATTTTAAATGCTATGTTGCTGAATGTTAGGTTTTGTCTATAAAGGTTGTTGAAATTTGTTTCAGCAGGCAGTTAAGTAACATTCAGATTGGCTATTTTCAAGCTTTATTAGGGCTGTATTAGAATAGCCTTTATTATAGTACTCATTTAGTCTTACTACTAAGGCCAAACCTCTCAGCTATCTGTTGAATAATCACCCAGATTTCAATGAGATCCCTCCACTCTGGCTAACTGGAACTTGCTTTGAAGCCCTGTGTGAGTTCTGGAAGTTGTTGAGCTTATAACTCCCCAGTTGTTCTTTATGTTGCCTCATGGAGTTTCATTCTACAAATACGAAGTTCAGTATTCAGCAACAAGTTCAAGAGAACCCCTATTCTGATTTCTGGAGCCATTTTCTGCAGAACTCTCTCTTTCTAATACTCTGCCCTGTAAATTCCACCCATCTCTTTCTCAAACTCTAATCCCTGTCTTCTCAATAAACATTGTACTCTGCCTGAATTATCCTTTCCTGTGCCAAGTCCACAAAGGACCTCCTAGTGACTGTAACCAGAACAGTTGTTGGGCTCACATCACTTATTTTCTATTTCCCTGGATCACATTCCTTCTCTACCTATTGCCCAATTTCTGAAAACAGTTGTTTCAGATGTTTTACCAATTTTTCAAATTTTTATAGCAAAAGGACAAATCCAGTACCAGTTACTTCAACATGACAAGAAGTGGAAAATGTACCATTTCAGTTGGTAAGGAATTCAGGACAAGTTAAATGGGTACCTGTAACTCAGGTTCTCTCACAAGGTTACAAGGTTGCAGTTAGCATGATGGCCAGGACTATAATAATACAAAGGCTTAAATGGGGCTGGAGAATCTATTCCAAAGTGACTCACTATTGTGGATGGCAAGTCGGCACTGGTTGTTTGAAGGAAGTCATAGTTCCTCACCTCACGGATGTTTCTATCAGGCTGCCTGAATGTCCTCATGGCACAGTTGGCTTCTCCCAGAGCAAGTGATTCAAAAACTACCTACACTTTCTACAACTACATAAAACACATGGAGACAGCACCTTAGATTCTTAGTAAATGACAAACTATTGATATTCTCTTTAATACAAACTACTCTGGGTTGCATTCAGCACACAGAATAACCATATCCCCCTCATTCTTCAATCAATTATCATAAGCTAACCATAGTTCAATTTGGTAAAAGCAAGTGCAATCCCCAATGAAGTTGGAGCATCATCTCACACACTGTCCTCCCTGCCTTTCACAAAAAGGTTGTCACATTATTTCCAAAATTTTAATATAAGAACATTTACCCAAGAATCTCAAGAGGGCCTAAGTGGGTTTTACACACATCATCAGTACTCACAGATAACTAGAGCCCTGATACAACACTTCCTTTGCATATCTCAGTGTTAGTTGGCTACTCTTGTTGGTCATTTCTGCGAGGCTAAAGCCAGCATCCTATGAGAGTTCTGCCAGTCCATGCCACCACCTCAAAAATATACTAAGAAAAGAAAGCCCTTTCTAATAAGTACTAAGTAATAAGTGCCAAGTACTAAGAAAAAGATGATCGAGCAGATGCTGGCTTCTCTGTTGTTCCAGACCTGGTCAGTTTAATGAAGGGTAAGGCTGCCTTTGCTTCTAAGTGGACACAACTTGCAAGTCACATAACATTTTAAATACATGCATTTCTTTAGACTTTTTTATGTATTCATTACAGAAAATTCATTTCTCTCCAAGTGTAGGAGACTCACAGTTCTTAGCAATAAATTTAGCATTTAATGTGCAGAAGTCTAAGACAGGAAGTCAACAGAGGGGAGAGATTCATTCTGAACTTTTCATGTTCACACAAAAGTGAAAGTGTGTGTGTGTGTGTGTGTGTGTGTGTGTGTTGTATCATTCATATATATATATGGCATTAAGTGATATATACTACATATAATTTCCACTTGGCTTTTCTTGATAAGAATTAGAGGAATAAACAGATACAAAGTCTAACAGTCAGTTCACAAGCATTTACTGCTGCCTGATCTATACCATTCACTGTGCAGGATGCTGGAGACAGATATTGAGCTGCTTGTTTTCAAGAACTGTAGACTAGGCAATGTGCACACAACTAACATACTTCCAACTATTTAGAGTATATTTAATTATAGCCACTCCATGACAGACTCTGTCAGACATGGAGGGTTCAAAGAACAAGAAGGATTCTAACATTAATGTGGTCTAAACACAGTAAGCCAGAACTGGAAAGGTGACATTGGGAAAGGCATTGATACCATTTTCTATGATTATCTATGGTTTCAAATGTTTGTATAGCTATGTTTCTGGATTGAAAGTCTGAGATTTGGTAATTATAAAATATTAAAGATTCTAAGATATTTTTTAAAAATATAAAGTATCATTTGTCAGCCTTATTTATGCTCTCATTAAGGCACTCTGGCATTTATAATGACAATTTGTAAATACTTTCCCTTAACATCTTATGATCACAACCTTTTTTTTTAGTGTCTTAATTTTCACAATCTATAGTGATATTCTCTAATATGGCAGATATTTAAATCTAAATTCAAATTAATTAAAAGTAAAAAATAAAATAAAATTCACTTCCTCTGTCCCACCATTCTCATTTCAAGTGATCAAATCAATAGAAATTTCTATTGGACAAAACTAGTTTGATTTCTAACATAAGAAAATAATCCTCCAAGTCAAATGATATTGTTTGCAAAGAATGTCTCCATAGCTTTTATTTTTAACTTTTTTGACTCTAGTGAATAAACTTGTTATTTTGATGATTAAAATAGTAATTAATAAATATGTTTCCTATGCTGTCTATTCTCTACCCAAGAGCACTACCACGTGATGACACCATATTAAAAGGAACACTTTTAACTTAATATTAAATTTGAAAACACCATTTAAAATTGAAAACAATAAAATTAAATCAACTACTTATTTCTTTATGCAATTCTCTAGGGAGGGCACACTGAAAATACATCTCTTTCTTCTTGGATACTTGAAAATTTACTTGCTAATGAAAATTTTTTAAATTCTGGTTTGTATAATATGCTTCTAAATTTTGTTTCCCGCAGTGAGAGAGACGAGAAGAAGTGGATTTGCATATACTTCAACTAAGGAAACTTTTGGGTTGCTTTTTAAACCTCAAACTGACATAGCATCAAGTGATATTTACTTGTTACTGGGAAAAAGATTATTAGATTTAATGATAACTGAACTCAGTGCTCCTCCTTGTATATCTTATTATGATTCTTCATACTGAATAAGAGAAAGTTCAACATGATAAATTCAAATAGTCCACTAGACAAGGGGAGCTAAACAGTATCATGTGGTCATGGCCTTTTTGTGAATATACTTTTTCTTTGGCTTCACTCACAGAATCTTCATTTTTTCAGAACATCTTTTTGTCAAGAATTTAAGATGATCTCACCTAGTTTACTTGGCAGACAAGGGCACTTTTTTTATCCCATGTTTGATCTCAAATTCATGTAGATATTGTTCTTCTACATTTCCAAGTTCCTCGGTTAAGTTTGGTGGTATATCTATAGTTTGGGAATATTACAATACTCTCTTCCTAGGATGGAAGAATATTGGTGGTCCCCAAATCCTGTAAACCACAATGACATTAAAATTTTAAATATACTATCAATGTTACTAATTATAAGACAAAAAGAGCTTTATTCCTCAATTTTGAACACCACAAAGTTAACTGTGGCTTAGCTGGTCACAAAGGGATCTTGGAAAGGGTATATTTTTTATTTATTTCTTTATGCTTACGTTATTTTAATTGTTAGTAAAACCTAGTTTTGTAAGAATTGAAGAAGTGTGTCTACAATTCAGGGACCTTTGCTTTTCCCTCATTCTCATTATGCACTTTCTCCTCTTCAGATCCAAGCAGGTACATGCAGAGATAAAACACCAAGACACTGATCAAAATAACTGTCATTCTCCTGCTAGAATGACTTTTCCCTTCCGTCAACCAAAGGGCTGATATGATTTTCCTGTCAAACATGTCAAGTAAGTCTTTAAAGGCGTCTGTCAATTGCCAACATGAGGTCTGCAGACAAGAATGCTGCCTTCAGGAAGGAAGCAGAAACTTCCAGAATTATAATATAAAAGGCAGTGAGACTTCAATCATCCAGGAATGTAACACTCCTATCAGACTCTCAGGTCAGGATTTTCATAAGATATGAAAATATAGAAAATCAGTTCCTGCAGAAGCCTTGAAAGAAGGAAATATTTCTTTATTTCCAAAACAAGACTAATAACTCATTAAAGTCAACATTCTGTATGTGGTAGAGAAAGTTCCCTGTGAATTTAAATGTCATTCTTAACAAATTTTCAGCAAACTGGAGACTTTCCCACTAGGATTTTAAATCAAGGCTATAAGGATCTGTGTTTTTTCTTGTCTCAATTGTGTAGAAAGCAAGCGTATATTTAGGATGACTTGATGAATATAGGAATGGAGGTACTCAAGTGGTCTAGAGATTTCTCAACATCTAGATGTCCCATATTACCATTTCTTAACAGGGAAGGCTAATAAAGAATTGCCTCAAGTAGTTGATCTATATAAGTCACATTTTGGCTCTGCTGCTGATTCATCAAATTAATTTCTTGCTGTGTGCTAGGGCTTTCTGTCTGACAAAATGAGGTTTGTCTTAGAAACTAGAGTTCAGATTGCTGTGTTTTCTACCTTTCATAATATGCTCTCCTAAAGGTCGTGTAATAAATAGCTAACTCTTCTTGCCATCATCCTCTTATATGTTCTAGCAGAAACTAGAGAGGCACATATCTGAGATATGTGTCAATGTTATAAAAAGTAGAGAAAAAGAATGCAATGAATTTTAAAATAACAGATAAATGATAAATTCCAAATGGTCTAGAGTGTGATTAATAAAAAAGGAAAATTATAATAGAGTGTGTGGGAGAGATATTACTGGTTTCTTTTGAGATGACAATAGGTCAATAGATTTTTTATTCAGAAAATATTCAAGAATTTTTGGTTAGGAATAAATTAAAATAGAATTATGCTTTATGAAAGTAAAAATTCAGATGATTATCTGAAAAGTATTACATATTTAAATAAGCTAAAAACTCTATATTTTACAAATAACATAAAATCTCTTTATTCTATGTAATATTTATTCTTAATAGAATATATTTAAATCAAATTAAATGCCTAATAACAGAGGGAGAGAGTGATTATATATACATATACATATGATTACATATGTACATATATATTTCAATTATACAAATATATTCTACATTTATATACATATGCATCCCATATATGTATGTATAATTTACTTAAAATTAAACTAATTCTAAAATGCATTGGAAGATTTTTTCATGACACTGCAAAATATCAATATACTAAATAGAAAAAGTATATAAATATTTTTAAATCATTCAGTAGAAAAAGCATTAAAATTTGTATCCACATCATATAAAAAATATTTATAATATATATAAATGTATCATGAAAACAGGATTGGAAATGATACCAGCACAGATTTCAAAGGCGTTTTGTAACTTTTGTTCTCATTATGGAAATAATAAATGTTCATTTTAACAAAAATAAAAAGGTTTTTAAGCTTTTTAAAGTAAGTTACAACAAATTACTTAAAAGTTATGACCCGATTAGTAGTTACCAGAGGGAAGCGGGGAGGGATGACGTAGAAAATGGTTAGAGAGGTCAAATATTTGATGGCAGAAGGAAATTTAACTGGTTTGTGAGCACGCAATATGACATATTACTGAATTGTACACTTAAAACCTATTTGAGTTTATTAACCAATTTTACCCCATTAATTTTAATAAATTATCACTGAGAAAACCATGAACACAGTTTGATATATAATTTTCTATATGTGCCTTACTGTTAAATTGTACACCTGAAACTTACTCAATTTTGTTAAGCAACGTCACCATAAAAGATAATAATAATAATTTTTAATTTTAAAAATAAATAATAAAAAGGTCATTAATTAAAATTTTCCAATCTTGGGTTCAAAATATGCCTTAATATATTCTTATTTTTCTCAAGAATTTGTGGGTTCACTTTGGTTCAAATTCAGATAAATAATCCTTAGCATGTTTAAATTATTCTCTTTCAATATTTCACATTGTGTTAGGCTTTCTCTTTTTTTTGTATTATGTATTGTGTTGTCTCCTAGTCAGCTTCAACTCGCAAAAAAAGGAAAAGGAGGAAGAAGAGGAGCAGAAAATACTGCAGAGTATCCAATTTGAAACCTCTGTACCAGATGCCCTCTTGGTTTATAAGGAAAGTAATTAATATTAAGAATTTCTATAATCAAAGAGGTCAATATATTTTATTTCCATACTGTTCAACCCAAGGCCTATTACTTAGCAAACAAGACACATCATACATATAATTACAAACACATCTGGAGACTCTGAGGTTCTAGGTAACCCTGTATCTCCAATGTGCAAAAAGATTTCCCAGGCTGGATTTTTTTTCATGAAATGTGTGTTTTTATTTACACTTACACTGTCAATGTGTTCTTGGATTCTATGTTTTGGTTTCCCAATGATAAGGAGAGGATGTAAATATTAACCCATAGGAACACTAAGGAAAATGAAAGTGGAGTTAGCATGCCTGTTAGTAGCACAAAGCCATGCAATCACTCTGTCTGAAATCAGCCACTTCTTTGTTAACAACTGAGCATCAAATTTTTTTTAATCATAGGAAAATGGAAACTCTTCTTGGATGCTTTTCCAGTCAGTCAATACCACATGCACTTATTAAATAACATTTATATACATGCCAGCTACTGTTGCCGGTGCAGGCGCTCATGGTAAATTATTCTATCTCTGTAACATGTTATTTGGAGGCAAATTGGCACGATTTACAAGGAACTTTGGGTTTAATTTGCATCTAAAAATTTTAAATACCCATAATTGTATATTGCCAGGAACATTACCCATGGCTAATTTGCATATTTTTCCTACTGTCCCTAAAATGTGATGATATTTAACAGTATTTTATGTCACAAGACACCGCATACCACACTGAGAGCAAAAATCACTCAGGGCTGATGAAACTTGACCTTGAGGACTTTGGGGGTCATGAAAAACCCACCAGACATTTTAACAACCTTTCACGTCAGGTGCAATGAATTTCCCTTTTGAGCATGCCTCCCACCCAAGCTCTTGTAGATTCATCCCAAGGATGTCATCCCAAGTTAGCTTGGTCCTATTAGCAGAATCACACTTCAGAATTTCAAAGGGCTCATACGTTATCCATCAGACCAATTCTATTTCAAATATAAAAAATCTTGTACACTCTGGTCAAATTGACATTTTCTTCATCTTTAATAGTAGCACAAATGACACAGCTTCTTCCATCTTGAGATTCTGAACTTCGCCTCCTTTAATGTAAGAGTCCTCTCACTGAATCCTTTCTCAGGCTCATTAATTGCTTCTATTGAAAATACTCTAACCTCATATCCCTAAATGTTTTCCAAACCCTGAGAAATGTTCATGGTTCTTCATCACTTTCATCCTACAATTGTGTCAATCATAAAAACTGAATCAAGACTCAGAAGGGAATAATTTGTGCTTCAGAGGAAACCTACACATTGTCTATAGTACATGTCTTCATGTTATCTGTCTGTGATTCTATGGCAGCTATTCTACATCTCTGTAAATTATAGAAAACTGATAGCAATGAAAAATAACTTTTATCTATAGAAATACAAATCTTTCCTGTCCAAAGTCATTTGACGTCCCTTCCCCACTGTGGAGAAAACAGGATTTTTTTTTTTGAAATTGTTAAATATCTACTTAATTCCCTCATTGATTCATGAGTTAAATAAAATTTTTATCTTTTTTTTAATTATCATTTAACAGCTGCAAACAAGGAAAAATAAGTGCAACCAGGGTACTGATCAGAGAATTTATAAAATTTATAAAAATGAAATGATGAAAGAGGACATATCCAGCAAGAAGAGATCAAGAGTCATAATCATAATCTCTTATGTTTTTCTAAGCATAAACATGCTATAATTTAGGGGGAGTAAAACTGAAGTTATTTAATAATTTTCTTTAAAATTAATATCACATTTACATTCATTTTGAGAGTCTTAATAAGAAATGATCAAAAGGTTATGGTTGGTATATGAAACCACTGTCAAAGCAAAAATCGCACAAAGTTAAGGAAGACTTTATTCAAGGCAGTAGGGAAAAAAGACCAGTCTGAACTCATCTCTGAAACTATGAGCAGAACAGATTTTAAAAGCTGGATTGAGGAATATCATAGATCATCTGTTTGTCAATTGGCTTTACCCAAAGGAAAAGGTAGGCAAATAAAGATTTTACACACAGAAGGGAGAAAGCAATGTAAAGATAAAATACAGAGAGATTTGAATATCATGGCCTTAAGAACTGCTGTGATGCCACAAGCCAAGAAATGCTGGTATCCACCAAAAGCTGAAAGAAACAAGGAAAATACTTTCCCTTAGGGCCTCTGAAGCGAGCACAGCCCTGCTGACACCAGTAATACTGACTTCTGACCACTGGCCTCCAGAACTACAAGAGAATACATTTCTGTTGTTTTAAGCCACCAAGTTTATGGGAAGTTGTTATAGCAGCCAAAGGAAAATAATACAGATTTTTGTATCAAGAAGTGAGATGCTAAATATCTAAAAATGTGGACTTTTTCTAAAATTGGTAGTGGACAAAGGCTGGAAGAATTTTGAAGCACATGATTGATAAAGCCTAGGGTGCTTTAAACAGTCTGCTGGTAGAAATATGAACATTGAAGACAAAGCTGGTAAGAGTTCAGAAGGAAATTAGAAGCATGAGAGAGGAAGCCTATATCATCTTAGAGAATATGTATATTGTCATAAATAGAATATGTGTAGAACTGCAAACATTAAAGGTGCCACTTGGGGGCTCAAAAGGAAATGAGAAACATCCTATTAGAAAATTTAAGAAAGGCAATTCTTTTTATATAGTGGCAGAGAGCTTCCCTGAGTCATGACCTACCATTGTGTGACAAGCAGAACTTGTAAGTGATATATATTTAGATGAGATTTCCAAGCAGAGCATTGGAGATGCAGGCCAGTTTCTTCTTGCTGCTTATATTAAATATGCTAGAATAAAGAGACAAATTGTAAAGAGAATTATTAAGCAAAAAGGAACCAGGACTTAATGATTTGGGAAATTCCTAGACTGTCTGGATTGCAAAAGATGCTAAAATTAGGAGATTGTTATGAAAGTGTGCTCTGGAGAGACAGCCAAAGTATGGCTGGAGAATCTTTTGTCAGTACTGAAGAGAGTAAGCATGAGTGAAAAGGAACACAGTTGAGGACTAGAGCAATTGGGTGGTAAATAACGGTGCATTGGTCCAAGAAGTATGTGTATGTGATAGTCCAACACTATAGGTGATGAAAAGTGGTTGGATTCTGGATATATATGGAAGACAGAACTAATGATACTTTCTGATTAGTAGATGTATATATTTTGTGAGAGAGAATTGAGGATTATTCCAAAGCAATGGGTCTGGATAGCTGGAAGGATGGAGTTGACATTTCCTGAGGTAAGTTTACAGGAAAATACCAGAAACTCAGTTTTTAGCATAATAGTTTGATATTTCCACTTAAAAAGCAGGTAGAGGTTTTTGGTAAGGTAACGGAATATAGGAGTCCAGAGATCAGCATTTAGGTCCAGTCTACAGCTATGAATTTGAGGTCATCAATAAAGGGATAATATCTAAAACACCAGAGGAATCATCAGAAAGGGACTGCAGATAAAAAATAAGAAATTCAAAAACTGAGCCTCCAAAATTAAGAGGTATAGAAGAAGAGGAGAGACCAGCAGAGGAAGTCGAGATGGAGGACAGTAGGAGAAAAACCAAGAGAGTGTGGAGTTCTGCTAAATCAAGTAAAGAAGGTGTTTCAATGAAGGCATGATCAAAAGTGTCAAATACTGCTGAGAAGGTAAGAAAAGGACTGAGAAGTGTCCATGGCATCTAGCAAACTGGAAGTTCTTGAGGATGTTGGCTAAAGAAGTTTCGTTATATTATTGAGAATAGAAGCTTGATGTGATGATTTCAGTTGAGGATAAGAGAGTGAATTTGAAGATGGTACATATAGGAAATGAAATAAAATTGACTGGAAAGTCAATTA
Source organism: Macroglossus sobrinus (assembly GCA_004027375.1). Lineage (NCBI taxonomy): Eukaryota > Metazoa > Chordata > Mammalia > Chiroptera > Pteropodidae > Macroglossus > Macroglossus sobrinus. The sequence continues at coordinate 131,658 of PVKZ01003421.1, forward strand.
TTTTTGCTTTTAAAACATCCACAAATTTAGCCAGAATAAGTTCATTACTAAGTTAAAAGAGAAAAGTTTTGCTGAGAGGAACCAGACGGCTAAAGGTATAAAGGAAATGAGTAACCAACATGGATCATTCAATTAGAGAGTTTGCTAATTAAAGAAAGAGGTGGTAAGTGCATGGTAATTTGCAAGATCTAAGGGGAAAGCAAATGTGATTGTTTTAATCTGTTTTTCTATTAAATCTGTGAGGTAAAATGGAGAGAGAACTAAGTGAATGGGGTTCTTGAATGGCTGGGAGTGATGTGAACGAAGAGGAAAGGTAAAGGAATTGACTCCAGGCAAGAAGTATTTCTTCCTCAGAAATCATAGGGATAGAGAAGGTCACTGTACACCAGAGTTTCTCAGTCTTAGCACTATTGGCATTTGAGGCTGAATAATTCTTTTTTGTGGGATGGCTGTTCTGTGCATTATAGGACATTTAGCATCTCTGACCTCAACCTACTAGATATCAGTAGCATTCTCCCTAGTCAAAACAGTTCCAAATATCTCCAGGCATTGCCAAATGTCTCCCGAGGGCAAAATCGCCTTGGCTGAAAACCAATGACAGAGAGATATATTGAAGGAGAGAATTTCACTGTGTGAGCTCTGAGTATTATGAGAGATTTAAATAACTGCATACAAGGTAGTAGAATGGGCTGGGTGATCTGGAAAGAATTCATAATAACACAGATACCATGGTGGCTTTGTTTAATGTCAACTTAGCTCATGGACACTGTTTGCCAGAATCCCCTTTCCTGTATAGTTCTAGATACATGCAAGCCACAAAAGACATTTTACAACAACCAGGCCACAACTTCTGCAGATACTCCTCGATCCCCTCCTTCAGCTTCTCCCACTCCTGGGCTAGGTGCCTCTTTCACTCCATGATGAAGGGTGCCAGCTGCCCCTGAAGGTCATTACCTCATCAAAGTTGGGGACCCAAAAGCAGTAAGAGACCCTTACGGCTTCCATTTCATCTTCAAGGGCTCCAGCCTAGCCTTCTTGTCCATCTTCCTAATTGCCAATCCTGCTGACCTCAAGCCACAGCATCCAACTCGGAAGCAATAACTGCACACAGGCTCTTTAACATGATCTGTCCATTGTCCAAGGTCGAATCCCTACAACAAACCTTCCATTCAATACCATTCAATACCATTTACTACTGCCTATATGTCAGGGATAAACACTATAAATTATGTTTTAGTATCCTTATTTTGTAGGTGAGAAAACTGAGACTCAGCAAGACTAACTCTACAAGGACTTACATTTAATAAGTGGCAGACCTGGAGTTTGAACAACACCAACCTTCCTTTAAAATCTTCTCTCCTTCCACACCACTATGATGTTGTCAGGTAGTGACTTTATGGGGTAAAGAGGAGTAGAACTTTCTAAATTTGACCTATTAAGACAGGACTTTATATTGTATGTTAGTAATGGTGGCAAATTAATAAAAGTTCTTTCCAACATAGCATTTAATGATTCTTTAGAGGTAAGAGGCACAAAACTTAAAATTTACTTGCTCTTCACAGAGATAAAATAAGAAGAGTTTAACTTTTCCATTTTCTATTACTTCATAATGTTTATGAGAAACTAACATTTGGTGGCAGCAGATGTCCTGGAAGTTTAGAAAGGACCTTAATCAACCCATCAACATTCAGTTTAATCAGGACTAGGAGAGAGTGATCAGGGGTTTTATGACTATTGACCGTGCTACTGTCAATGACCTGGCTCTCCCTTCCTGCCTCTAACCACCATGGCAGAGCTTCTGAGTTTTTCCCTCCTTGGGTTATACCCATAGTAACAAAGCAGCCATGTTTGCAGTACACATAGCCTGTAGCAATAGACCAACATATATTGTGTTGCTTTTTACTTGCTGGTGTTGTTCAAAACAGCATAACTACCCAGGTAGTGATGAAAACATATTAGATTCTCTGGGTGAGCTCTAAGGTGTGAATATCTCTTATATCTGTTATAAAGTATAAAGACCTGAGTGAGGCAAAGAAACCAAGTCTATGAATTACTTCCCCCCAACAAA